>WAAF01015427.1:338272-394075 GCA_013400475.1 Tricholaema leucomelas
TCATAGAATCATAGAATGGTTTAGGTTGGAAGTGACCTCAAGGATCATCCAGCTCCAACCCCCTGCCACAGGCAGGGACACCTCCCACTAGAGCAGCTCGCCCAAGGCCTCATCCAGCCTGACCTTAAACACCTCCAGGGAGGAAGCATCCACAACCTCCCTGGGCAACCCGTTCCAGTGCCTTACCACCCTCACTGTAAAGAACTTCCTCCACATAATGTTTGACTTTGTTTATATAGATCTAACAGAAATGATTCTAGGATATTCTGCAGTGTCATGTAACTCACATAGGTGCTTGGATACTCTGCAGGTCGCTTCCTTTTTGACTGAAGGAGGTCTGAAGTTTTGATTTTTGGAGGAAATGCTTCACAGTATTTGTGAGCTTCCCTGAACAGTCAGGTAAAGCTACACTAGAACTGAGATCGATGTGAGAATTCTTGGCTTATTTTGAAAATGGGCCATGTACACCCCACTGCCTGCCCCTCCCTCCCCCCCCCCCCAAAAAAAAAAAGAAGAAACAAGTTGATAAAAAATCTGGTCAGTGGGATTATTCAAAGAAGCAAAATATACAAAATGTCTTTGATACTAGAATTTATGAATTTATAATAAAGTTCATATATTAGTTATAAAACTAGAGTTTATAGAATCATAGAATCATAGAATGGTTTAGGTTGGAAGGGACCTCAAGGATCATCCAGCTCCAACCCCCCGCCATAGGCAGGGACACCTCCCACTAGAGCAGGCTGCTCAAGGCCTCATCCAGCCTGGCTTTAAACGCCTCCAGGGAGTAAGCATCCACAACCTCCCTGGGCAACCTGTTCCAGTGTCTTACCACCCTCACTGTAAAGAACTTCCTCCTAACATCCAGTCGGAATCTCCCCTCTTCCAGCTTAAACCCATTCCCCCTCGTCCTGACATTACTAGACCTTGTCAATAGTCCCTCCACAGCTTTCCTGTAGGCTCCCTTCAGATACTGAAAAGCCACTATAAGGTCTCCTTGAAGCCTTCTCTTCTCCAGGCTGAAGAGCCCCAACTCTCTCAGCCTGTCCTCATAGCAGAGGTGCTCCAGCCCTCTGATCATCTTCGTGTCTCTCCTCTGGACCCACTCCAGCAGTTCCATGTCCTTCTTGTGTTGGAGGCTCCCAACTTATGTGTCAGTTATACTAATAAATCTTTGATAAAATATGTCTGCAACTGAAGAACTTTGTGTGATGGTCTCTACTTATGATGAGTGTCTGATTTTAGAAATAATGACTCATCCACAGCATGGCTTATTTCAGCTCCTGAAAATCAGACTACATATGGAGAAAACCAGTTCTAGGAATGAGAACACAAGTTTTCCAGCCATGTTATGCAATAGCTGTGAGGTGTTGCATGGTTCCTGGACCTGTAAATCTACAGAGAATCATTCAGGGGTTTTGCTTTACATTTTTTTTCAGGTCAAACAGCCATATTGCAGCAAAATTATCTGCATTTTATGATGTTATTTTTACTGCACACATCTGAAAAATGTGTTGTGATAATCAATACTTCCTTGAAAGTCTTAATAGTTACACATGAATGTAACACACACTTTGGCATATGTGAGCTGAACAGCCTGCAAAACAACAAGATCATTAAAACAATCTCACAACAACTCTGTAAGTCAAAGACAACACAATATGAAGGCTGCTGCTTGGTGGTTATTCTGTCAACTGCTTTTGTTTCACAGAATTCTCTTGAAGATGTAGCTGATGAGAAATCACACCTAACTGATAAGAAAGACACAGTGGTTGAAATGTTTTCTATTCTCTGGACTTAAGCAAATTTGCTATTTTGACTCTTTATTTCTCTGGAATATCTGTGGAGCCTGTAATTTTCCTAAACAGTGACAAGAGGTTTTATCCAGTGCCACAGTTCCCCCCTCCCCCCATTTTTTTCCTGATAAAGTGATTTTCTAGAATTTTGTTAGAGCTACCTGCATGGAGATGTGGCAAATTTTAGTTAGGAAAAGCTAAAATATCTTTTGAGCAGCACCACTGGATACTTCATCCTCTTACATCTACATTAACCCAAAACTTACAGCCCTTTTATTATACTCTTTAATCGACTGTTTGGATTACTTAAAGGACTCAAGTAGTTGACATGAATTTAAACAGCGGAACAGAGCATAACCAACAAACAACTGGTGAGCAAGACTGCGCAACCCAGATGGACTCTGGCCTTATCTTCTTCCTAACAAGGATGAATTTCCACTTTTCAGGCTTCATGTAAAACAGAAAAAAAAGAAAAATCAACAACACTGTAATTTTTTTTTTTTGTTCTAATACATTACATAGCTTACACTTTTGTCTCAAATGTAAAAGAGGTCAACTAAAGTGAAAAGAAAATGAAGTGTGGAGGTTTTGCATCTCACATACTTGTTTTTCCATCATCTCCATTTTTTATTGCCTAAAAGCTACCCCAGAGTTTTGCACCACTTGTGTTTTCTGCCCAAACTGCTTCTAACTGGGTGCTGTCAAGAGTACTCGGTATCTGCTTGTGACATGTGCGTGTCAGATATAGCATGTATAAAAGGACACCATTCCTAACTGCTGTGAAGGAGCCCAGCAACCCACCAGAGCCCAGGGCAAGCCCAGCTGGGGTCTTTAGATGATGAATTCACGATGCTGACTGACAGTGCCCTGCAGGTCTCATGAACCAAGAGAATGGTGAACTCTCTCTACAGAAAAAAAAAAAGAGCTTTTGTTTTCACCTCCAGTTTTCCTTCACCTTCACCTCCAAATTTCCCAAGAGCTGACTATCTCAGACAGCAATGCTTCTCAGCCAGAGCCACCCAAAATGTCCCTTCTTCTTCAAAATAATTTCTCTGTGCTTTTTACTGGTAGATCTCAGTTTTAATCCAGTATTGACCTTGGAATTTCTAATGACATTCACGTGCTACCCATTTCTGAAATAAGTACCTTATTTTTCATTTCACTGTACAAGACTAAGTATTTAGTTTAATTATTTATGGGTGACCATCCATTCTTAATTAGCTATGAAAATCAATATTTATTGTATTTGTGGAAAACAATATTTAAGGTTGGAATATCTGATTAATGAGATAAAACCACATTTCCACATCCCTTCACATTTGCTCGGTTTTAGGGCAACTTTATGATACCATTTAATCATTTTAAATTGCTGAACTGGAGATTTTCCAAATTTCCCTAATCTGAAGTCACAAAATTTTTAACCATGTCCCAGAGCACCCGCTTCATATATTCTCTCTCTGAATATATATGTTAATGTGCATTAATTATACTCTTTCTAGGTACTGTACATGTTTCTGACATGAGGATTGTACATTACAGTGAAGGATTATTGTACTTTCTAGGCCCACTACAGCCACAGCAGCTTCAATCACTAATATAGTACAAGTAGCATTTAATTAGCAATACATCTACTATCCATGTGAAGGATCCAGTCCTTCACAGGTTTAGGAACCTGCCTGATCTTCTGCACTGAATAGTGCTACAGAAGTGACTGTTCTGTTGAAATAATTCTAAGCCTCAAAAAACACTTGATTTTCACTGCTGTGTGGAGGGACTGGCACTGCAAAGACAGGAGGGAGGAATGAGAACTGCAACCAAGAAAAGATTTTTTTGACAGGACTGGGAGACTAATATAATTTCTATCTATATTTTATCTCTTAAACAGAATCGATTTGCTGGCACTATAAGGTATTGGTTTCTTTGTGTACTTAACATATGAGGGGTTTTGTATGCTTTGGGTAGCTCTTGTAGGGATGGTTTACCATGATTGTATGGGACAGTTTACCATGATTGTATGGAACAGTAAGCAACTGCATTGGCAGCAGAGTTTTTTTTCAGCAATGTAAGTCCTCCTACTCTGAAGAATAATCTTCCAGATGTACCCTTAATTTTTCTTTATAACAACTGAAGAAAGAATCTTTTGAAGAGTCCAGAAAAGACAATACTAAGCTTTTGGGGAAAGAGCAGAATACCTCTAAAAACTCTCCTCTGCTTTAGCACTGAAGCCACATGCTTTGTGTATGCCTGTTCCCTTCACAGCTTTCCTGAAAATTCCTCACAGTAGATATAAAGTATCCTAAAGCAGAGGGTTAAGAAAAACATTGCTGTGCAAAGAACAAATCCCAGGGCAGTTTTCAAGTTCTTGCTGACTGTTTTGTGCTTAGATTAAAGATCTGGACATACTTTGCACCTGAAATGTGGCTGTAGGAAACATGGGAATTTTACAGCATGGCTCAAGCATAGTTTAGGGTGGTGTTACAGAAAACACAGGATGAACCAATGCCGCAATAAAGTTCAGTTTCTCTATCGGGAGCCAAAATTATTAAAGACTATTAGGGAAATAAGAAATCGTTATATAATTACATCTGGCAATTAAATGTTGACGTTCAGTTATCATGTATATACATACGCACACACACACACGCACATATATATGTATAAAATCACAACTTTTAAAACATTTCCATTCAGAAAGAATGCAGTCTCTTGACGCTGGTGTTGCACCGCAATCTGGCTGCCCGCTGCGCTTGGAAAATGGTCGCTTCATCTTTCTGCGACACCACTAGGTGGAGATGTAGGTTTACCAAGCTAGGACTGCAACAAGACTAGAAGGCACAAGATTGAAAACCGCCTCTTAAACAGAAGTACAAGATTGATAAATTATGTATCTTTTCGGTTACAAATTCCAACACATCTTTGAAGGAGGAAAAAATAGGGAAAAAACTAAATGCTCAGTTGTAAAATAGTCCAAGCAAATTATTATTTTTTAAGACACAAGTTCTGCTGTTTAAGACTCAAAAGAATAATCGCTTCATGTTATAAATTGTCTGCTGCCAATACACACACATTTTCCTTTATTCTCCTACCAGCTGCTAGCTCATGCTACCACTGATCAGGAACAAACAAACAAAAATTACCCATAAATTTCGGAGACTGCTTTCAAACTTTCAAACCAGTGGAAATGTGTCAGTAACTGGCAAATTTCAGGACAGCTTGTTCAAGTTGAGGGGAATACTTTCAATACTTTTAAATTCTGCCACTATTTCAGCAGCATCTTGATATCTGGTATCACATGTAGAAAGCAACTTAGGCTATCTGAGTTGCTTTCTCTAAAATAACACCCATTTCGTTATGTTTTTCTCCTGTATCTGCTTAATCGTGGAAAGGGAAAATCAGAACTCAAAATGAAAGTTGTTTACATGTACTGCTCCCACTTTCCTTTTACATAAATCTTTTCTAGCCACGCTGCTTATCTATGTGCACTACAAACTTTCTCACAGCAGACAAGAAGAATCTGGGCATTTTTCAGCAGGGAAGGGTGATTCAGAATTCATTCTTCCATATTTATCCTCTTAATAAAAATACTCCTGCAGCTCCTGTTATTTTTTCCAGTGGGTAGGAAAAACAAGTGCTATCTTGACTTCCACCTCTCAGTATCAAAAATAAGTTAACTAATGTAGTCTATCCTGCCTTCCAATACATGTAAGGGCTCTGTACATTTATTTTCTTTTTTATTTTTTTTTTATGTAACTTTCAAAGTCTTTCTAGAAAGGATATGGGAATGAATTGACCTTCTTTTGAAATGTTAGGAAATGAAATGTGTGGCTCAGATTTGTTTGGGGAAGATGAGTATCTTCATAAAAATGACCCCTTCTTTTCTACAGCCTTGGATATGGGCCTGCTTTTAGCCAAGTGCCTGAGATTTAATACCATTTACTTACAAGCTCTGTGATTCTGCTAATAATGTGTGTAAGTCCAAGGGTGTAGGTGGATAGATTGCATATCACTTCTAGCTTCTTCTTTTTTTTGCTCTTTTTTTCTTCTTCCTTTTTTTTTTTTCCTTTTCCCTGATTTCTGCCAAAGCCTTCTTGTTTACTGAGAAAAACAAAAAGAAGAAATTTTCACGCATAAAACCTGAGAATTGCAGTATTTTAGATGCCATTGTCCAGTGATATGATTATTTCTATTAGTGTCTGCACTTTGTAGGGCTGCCTCCAGGAAGAACAACAAAATAAATTAGGTCAAAAGAAAGGAGGTATTTCTCTTTCAACTAGAAAACTCTTTAAAGAGCACTATCATCTGACAAACATCACCCAAAACTGGTGATGCAGGATCCTGCACCTGCATTCATCATATTCAGGAGGAAATGCAGGCTATTAGGAAGATAAACAATGAAGCTCTTCCAAAAAGCTAAACTCACAGAGGGGGAACTGTTCGAGTAAGAAATCTAAGATATGAGACCTTCCTTAACGAACAGTATTCTGATTTTGCAAAAGGTGTAACCTCAATCCTAACCACGTTTCTCAGACTCTTGTCCTATCCTTGTGCACTGCAATGCTTCCCAGTGAATGTTAATTATGACACGGGGTTCCTGGTTATTTATGTGGAAAAAATCTGGGCCAAATAGAAAGTATAAGGTTAAAGATGGAATTTGTGAAGCATTACTTTCAGAAGGAATCTCCCTTTTTGAAAATCAGAGTCATTGAGGTGAGAGCATTTCTGCTGAAGGGCAGCCTGCCTGTCTCTGGGCTAACACTTTAGCTTCACCCAAACTAAAACTTGGGTTTGTACTAATCCAGTTCAGATCCTTACCCCAACCAACCCCTCCTTCCACCTCATCAGCTGAGAATCTGTCCCTCTTTTCATCCTACATTAGCTCTGAATACCATCTAATCAGTTACAGATTGAGAAGAAAAACGAAGAGCCTCTGTATTAAACAGCTTTTTCTCCTGAAATGTTGAATATGAAGTTCTCCTTAAAAAGCATTTCCCACTGTGGTCACACACACACCTACTGAGGTACTTGCTGAAATAACCCAGCACAGAATCAAGACTCTTCAGAGAGTCAGGGAAAAGAAAGATTTCAGCTTAATCCTAATGAAAAAAAAAAAAAAAAAAAAAGAAGAAGAAGAAATTAGGGTCTGGCAAGAGTCTCTTTTGTTGTTAATCAGTAAGGTTGCATCTTAACCCTTTATATGCTACAGCCCAAGTCTGCCTTGAGTCACACCTTTTAAAAATTTCATAAAAGGACAAATTGCAAATAAGATGAGAAAGGTAAAATTGGTTGTCTGGCTTTAGGATTTAGCTGGCAACATGAAAACTGGAAGGTGCCCGGGTTCCTAGCTTCTGGAGCCATTCCCTCCCAAGCCAGACAACCTCCTCATCTTCAGTTATCTCTGTTACTTTGACACATCCTCTACCAAGCCATCCCCAGCTTTTGGGTGCAATGCGCATGCTCAGGCGCAGAAACGTCCTAAGTTGTAGCCACTGTAACAAAACAGAGAACATGGTGTGTGTGTGTGTGTGTGTGTAGGGGGGTGGGTGGGGAGGACCACCCTCTGATGATCACATCTGAGGAAAACAGACGTTCCCCTCACCTTGAAAGCCTCTCTACTTTTAGATGAGAATGCATTTGATCAAAACATGATGCCATTCATCTTACGTGGCTGTTTGTCGATCATAGATCCTGGAAGGATAAGCAAACCCTATGGAAAGACATTTATCTAAATTATCCTGATAAAATGCTATCACTCTGAGGGAAAAGAAAAATGAGGTAGTATGCTAGTTTGTACACAATTATACTAAGCTGGAGGAAAATTGGGCTGTGGAGTTGAACCACACTTAAGTTGGAGTGCTGGTCTGAGGAAAGGAATACTTTAAGTGAAGTTTCTCCTTTGTGAGGATTTGGTCTGTTTTAAAATGAAAATAAAAAATGAAAATAAAAGTAAAAATGTAAAAAGGAAGATTAAAAATATCAACTGCCTCTCCCTTTCAAACAGCACAGAGTTAGTGTTTGTGACTTTTCCCTTGACAACTAGATAAGAAGATAAATGTGTAGTTTCTCTTAATTAGCCTTTCTTAATTAAAAACACCAGAGGTATTTGTGATCATAATGAACTCTTCTGACAGAATGGTCACTTGTTCTTCTGGATGTCACTCCAGGAAAATTAGATTTTTTTTTTATGGGGGATAAATTCTGTGTTAAGAAAGAAATAAATGATGCCTGCAAAAGCAGTGTCCCTTCGGTTTTATCTGAATGAGATGGATGTGTATCTTGTGGTTTTTAGAATGGTGTGGGGCAGTATTAGCCATCATTAGCACCCCAGTATGGATCCAATTCACTAATTACTTATGCTGTCTTGGTTCACTGAGATTTAAGTACCAAGTCAATCCCATTATCTGCAGTCTCCCAAGCTTGCCAGAGTCATCCGTCTTTTATGGAAAAAAAAGCACAAGGGTTATCAATAGGACCCTGAAATACTTGGGATTTTCCCACTTCAGGAGGAGGCAAGATTAGTCCTGACTAAAGTCACATCTTCTCTAAGCTGCTACTTTGGATGTGATAAAAGTGAATGCTGACAATTATCCATAACTACATAAAAAGCAGGAGAGAGAGGGAAGGAGGCAAGAGCAGCAAGGGGAGAAGTCTGCCACACATGCCTGCATCCGTCCTACGGTCGCAGGCAGCTTTTCATATCACCTCAGAGCTACAAATTACAATTCGTCTGTTACAAACATGCGATAATATAGTCAGAAATCAGAAATTAAAATATTCCAACGGCCTCGGGCCTCCTCAGAGAGAAAGAGAGAGGGAGAGAGGCTGTGAGGGAGAGGAGGAGGGAGAGGGAGAGAGAGGAGTACAGTGAGCCCCTGTGCTGCCTGTGTTGTTTGTGCCCTCCCTTCTCCATCCTACATGTTTAATGTCTGCGGCAGTACCGAGGCCTTGTCTGTTTGGGATGGTTGATTGACATCTGCTCTGCCGAGAGGAAGGAACTGGCAGCTATTGGCAGCACTGTCACGTTCATTTGCACACTTTATGAAGCAGCAGTGTGGCTACTAATACAAAAAGAAATCTTCTAAGCAGCATGACATCTCTTGGAATGGAATATTTGTCTTTACAAATGATTGCACTGCTGCCAGTACTTGACATAGTGCTCGCAAACATGTGTAATTGTTGGAAGTGTAATGATGATTATTTGCATATTTAATGTTCAAACAAGTACTGGAGAAGCAACTTAGACTAAACCTTTTATTGGGAGGATTTAAATATGCTCAGCATCAGCCTGATGAGTCCCAAAAAGGAGTTGGGGTCTGAGGGGAGAGCTTGTGAGCATGACTGTCGTATAAGAGAGAGTTTAAGAAATCACCCTGAAATGCAACACTCAGATATATTGTAGGTTTATTTTGAGACAGATTTCATATGAATTCCTCTCCCATTCATTTTAATTGCTTGAAATTATATCTAAACGTAATTATACAAAAATTTTGGAATAGTCTATCATGTGTCTGAAATCAGCCAAACAGCAAAGTGAGGAAAGCAGATAAGCAAGCACATGTTTATCGGTAACATCAGCTATAGAAAGTCTGTGTGTGATGGCAACAGCACTTATTTGAACACTTTGGTATAAAAAGGGCGCAGGTCATGGGAGGGAGGATTACAAACCCTTTTTCCTTGACTGGAAATACAGTGGCAGACATTCGTCCTGGAAAACACAGCCATGCCCAGGTTGATCGAAGAAGGGTTTCCTCCTTCTGTAAAGCCCTCTGCTTTCTGCCTTAGAAAAAGACTTCTTATTTTCCCCTTCCACGCTGCATTTATTTATTTTTAATATTGTGACACAGAGATCTAGTGGGCACATGGACCTTGCACACACATACATGCACAGAGGTGTGCACAACTGCATGTCTGAAGGCAAAAATGTTTTACAAAAGGGGCCAGCAACACAAGAAAGAAACAATATTTCTGAAGGCAGTACTGTTCCCCTGGGAGGAAGACACATTGGTTTTATCAATGGAATAATTTCAGATGATACAGATACATGAATGGCAATTCAGCCCTTCACCTTTAGTGAAGAATTTCTTTAACTGAGAACTTCATCTCCCAACTTTTTTTTTTTCCAACTTAAAGACAGGCCTTCTCCAGTTGAATTTTTCCCTTCTTAAAATATTTATCTAAACAATTAGCTTTCATCTCACCATCCTACCCCAACTCTCCTGCTTCCTTCCTCTTTTTCCATCTCTCATTCTCTCTTTCTCTTTCCTGTGTGGTCTCAGCACTAAAAGATTTATAATCACCAAACCCACATTGTTTGAGGGGCAGCACAATAAACTTGACTCAATTATCATGCTGTAAATTGATTTTTTTTTTTTTAAATCTGATGGATGAATAGAGACTGAATATCTTCGTCTCTGACCCTGTCGTATCATCAGCAATTCTCTGGCAAGACTCCCAGTTGATTGACAATGCTGCTAATGAACACTGTCTTAGGCCGTGTAATGATTTACCTGCCATGAACAAGGTTTGGCAATGCTACCTTTGCATATCTGTCAAACAATTAATCCTTTAAAAAACAGATATATTATCTTGAAGCATGAAAGTGTCTAGATATTAATAGAAAAGTGGAGGCAAAAGATAAATACATGTCTGCTCATTAAGCTAATCAGGATTGTTTTGTTGCTCATCTTGTTCCAAAAGCAATTTCCTTCTATTTATTTTAGCCACCTGTTGTCTCGTCCTCACAAGAAGGAAGTATCTTCATTTAGCTGACCAACCTCTACCTTACTATTTGCCTTTGCCAACAATGAATACAGAAAGTATTCGGCTGACTGTACTTGTAATCATTCTTCCCAACGGAATGTGTGTTGGACTTCTGGTTTTTTGGTAGGCTTAAAAAATTTTTTTTCATTCATGCTCAGACCATCAGACCATCTATCCACTCTGTTCTGTCTTCCAAGAAGCTGAAAGTAAAGGAAATTTTGTATAGTATCTGCTATTAATGTGCAGCTCATTTGCCTTCTGATTCTATTTCCAGATCCTAACCAATTCTTCTTATCACATGAACAGAGTGAAAATGCTGAGATGCAAAGGACCCCTTTGTTGACCGCAGTTGTATGCAGCAGTAGTAGCAGGATACTGGAAGAAGGATGATCTGTGTCACTTTACCAGCAATAAGGAGCATCTTTTACTTCTTCAGACATCACAAACCAGGAAAGTCACCCCAACTCTTGTTTGCTGGCTCACTGAACACTATTTGTTGTTCATCAATATATACTCCAGGTACCTCCCACAAAATGTAATTTATCTAAAGCACAGCCTTGTGGTTTTGTAACTAGCTAATTGCTCATCTAGAAAAAAAAAAGAGTGGGGATAGGGGCACTGAAGGGTGGCTGAGAAAAACGATGTTAGGGAGAAGAGTGGCTCATAAAAGAAACAGACTGCAAAGTTGAATTTAGTTTCCTTATGAAATTCTTTGAAGAAGCAAAAGTATTTAAAAAACATATGACAATAATTAGCAGTATTTCTTTGGGGATTTGTTTGTTTGACCTTAGCCTTTTAATCTGTCAAAGTATGCTAATAAGCCTGACAGACAGAAAGATAAAATGTGGAGACAGATGAACTAACTGAGAAAACATCAGTACAATATTGAATATACTTGTGGAAATAGAAAAGAAAATGAGTGCAATTAAACATTACCTCAAGGCTTTGATGACGTGCTCGATATCATGGCAAAGTTGCTTACAGACTAGAAGGTGTGTATACACCAGGTCACTATGAATGTGTCTGGCATCTCTGATAGTTTTACTTTAAATAGACACATCTTTCTTAATTAATTTTGTGTCTTCAATGTCAATCCAATGTATTGAAACACCAATTTCTGCACATTGTCTTACTTCTGGGGGTTACTGGGTGCATTTCATCAATGTATGACTGTTTGCAGCTTGAGAAGTCTAAGGGTCTTGAACAAGCAAGCAAAGGCATTTTTCTACCTTTAAGGCCTGTGAAGAGCTTTGATTTCCAACGGGTTACTTTTATTTTCTTCTTTCTGTAAGACCTTTCAGGTTTTCTGTGTGAAGCTGATGAGAATGATGGTCTCTGAAATACATAGCCACTTTAAGGAACCATCCATTCTTCATTCAAGACAAGCTGCAAAATCAGGAGCAATGTAACAGGAGTAAATGGCAGCACACCGAGTCAGTTCTTTTTGGACACAGGAAAATGAGTTTTCATTTTCCTTATTTTTTTTTTTCCTGAAATAACTGGTTCTGTCTTCTCGCTATGATCCAAAAGACTCCTGGTGTTATGACTGTAAATAAAAGACTAGTCATTCGTGCTTCCATTCTTAATAAACAAGAAGAGGTTACAAATGTCTCTGGGCTAATGTTCTCTACATATCTTGGTGTACTGGGACTAATTTCCTGATGATTAGGAGATAAGAATTATTGAAACTGCAGACAAAGAAAAAAGAGGCACCCATTCCCTTTCAGACATCCTGCTGCGACGAAGCAAGTTTCTTCTTAAACCAAGAAACTAAACTTGAATCAGGATGTAGACTTCTCCTTGCTCTGTGACTAAGTTGGGCAAGTCACTTCCATGAAATGAGGCTGTGAAGGAGCTCTTGAAACTAAAACGTTTGCACATTGTATATCAGTGTATCTTATTTCCTGACAGGACATCTGATAACTCAGCTTTTCCATACAGCCAAATGAAGCATGACATTTCAAAAAACTCTTTTTTTCCAATGATCTACCCACTCCACTTAAGCTCCCTAAAAATATACACAAAATGAAACATAGCCATGTCTTAGCAGCCAGAAGTGTGTCTGAAATCACTGCCTTTGCAAAGCTATTGCATTTAGTCAACTTTATAATCACTTAAAGCTCTCATCCAAGCTTGGGTTTTAAAAAAAAAACAACAAATGTAGCTGAGGGCTTTCTTCCTCTGAGCCAGATGTACAATTATAAGACAAAAATTAAACTCAATTAAAATTTAAAAAAAAAAAAAAGGTGAAGAAGAGCCCCAGGGCTTTCTGTTAAGGGACTGTTGAGTGACCTGCCCTGTTCAGTGTTTTGCAAAAGTCCTCACGCCAGCACCTTGAAATCAAGGACGCTGATCGACACAATGAAGAGAGTGTAGTTCCCTTATGGGTTTTCTTAAGGACCATAGTTTTGCTTTTTGTTTGCCTTTCACCTGCAGAACACTTTCACTTGCAGAACACGACTCCTGCTTCCTGAAGCAGGCACTCTGTTCAGGTGTCACAGGTGGGAAGGAGAGCTGGCATCTTAGCCCACCCAGTGCTCCCGCATTGCTTTGCGAGGGGCGGTGGCAGATGTGCCCATTCGCACTAGTCGTCCCGAAGCCCAACTTTCCGAGATGGACAGTCGAGTAAGCAGGAAGGCAGCTTCAAGGTGGGCTTCCAGGGCGACGGAGGTGTCTCCCCCACTAAGGCAGACTCACCCTCCGGCCGTTCCACCCCTTTGGGGGCCGCCAGCTGGCTGTTACGAGGCGCCTCGGCCTCGCCGGCCGGGCCCCAGCGCTACCCGGCAGCTGGAGGAGCCGCGCCCGGAGCCGCGGGGCTCGGGTAGGGGGTCGGCGGGTCCCGGGGGTTCGGACCGGGGGGAGCCGGTGCTAGGTGGCGGCGCCTTTTCTCCCTGGCGGCATGGAGAGGTGGGCCGGGGCTTTCAGAGGGGCTGACAGATCTGAAGTTCTGGAGGCTGAATGAAAGAAACACTCAGCTAACAAAACAGTGCGCCACAGAAGAAGTTTCATCTGGTCTGACCAAATCCCTCCTTTCTTTCCATCTTTTCTCTCCTAATAACAGCTGCCCTCTCATTCCCTGTTACTCCGCTGTGAAGAACAAAACCTCCCTCTGACTATCTGTTTTTCTTTTCTTCCCCAGAGTAGGTCTCATTACTGGTGATTAGCAGATGATTAAAACCAATTCAGCTTCCCCCAGTAGATATTTTCTCCCTGTTTGTGACTAACGCGTCAGTCTTCAATGAACGTGCTCCTAAGCTTATTAACGGGCTCAGAGGATTAGCTGCCACCGAGCGCCGCCGCTCCGATATTGTGATGCAGCGAGTGACATGGAACCATTTGCTGAGCACAGGCAGGGCCGCTGGGACCAAATATCTAAATCACAATTTTAGTTTCCTGGGGTGGGGGGGAAGTGTGGTGTGGTGGTTTGTGGAGTGGGGGAAATCCTAGCAATAATTACAAAAATCAAACGTTCGGCAAAGCCTGAAAATAGCCTTCAATTTAAGGGCAGGAAAACTGCCTTTCAAGAGTAACTATGTGTTTGCCTCGTCTAGCACCTCAACCCCCCCTCCACCCCAGTGCCTCCACCCGAAGAATAGAAAAGGCACCAAAAAACCCCAAACCCTGTATAAAATAAACCAACTATAAAATATAGGCACATCCCTCATAGAAAGAGTAACATTTCTGAAGTCTAAAAGGAGCTGTTCTGGTCACCACCTAACACTGCAAAACATATAGGCCACTCTGGAGGTTGATATGCAAAAGGTGTGGGTGTGTATCAAATCTCTCTATCTGTTGGCTGTGTATTACTCTGTAAAACCCCGGGCTGTAGCACTCTGAAGTTGAAGATTAGAGCAGGATGCAAAATTAGAAGCTTCGCTTTACTCCACCCATCCCTTTAAAAACGACCAAGCTTAAATAAAATTTAATAGCTAGTAATAAAGTAAAAGGTTGACATTATCAGCAGGTTTGAATTATGCAGTAAACTGTTCTGCACAAAAAGAAGAAACATTGTGAAACAAGCTAAAATAAGTAATGGAAAACAGTTTCATATTATATGCTTTCCCTCTATTATTTTACACTTTTTGTTTGTTTGTTTGTTTGTTTTTTTAAAGGATTGCAGTATTTAATTGTGGCCACATTTATAAAGTCGACTCTCTGCGTTATACTACTTTTCCTTAGACTAACATCACTGTAAGTCGTCCAGATAAATAATACGATTCAAACTTAGACACCTTTTAAAGTCACTTGGACTTCCTAAGTGACTGGAAAATCTGGAGTTGTAGGAGAACCCGATTTTTAACTTAAGGCAAATTTTGTGATGTGAAACACCCTTTCCATTTTGGAACAGAACACGGGAGAGCAGACTTTTTTTCCTAGAAATTTCCTATAAAATGTAATTAGTGAAGAAGTGTTCTTTAATTTCTGGTCAACTGTTTTATTTGGCCTGATTTGTAAAATATTCTTTTCTGCATTTATATTCTTTGTTTATTTTTTTCAATAGTCAGCATCCATTTATTCTACATTACACACACACACACACACACAAGGGAAAAAAAAGGCAGCAAGCTTTTAAAATGAAAGCTGAAACTTCATACAGTGGGGTTTTTAAACTCATTTTCTTGAGTCATTAAAATCCTGACATTAAGCACTATTTAGAAAGACACTTTCAAAATTCGGGAAAATATTTCACATTACAAAGTCTTCGCTTTTCCTGCTGGGGATTGTTTCAGGAGAAGATTTCAGAATGGAGGCAAATTCTGATGACTTAAACACAGAGTTAGAACCTTAACTTCAGGCATCCAACTTTGAAAACAAAGCAAGAAACCCACCACTTTGCAAGGATTTTTTCTCACTCCATTCTTAAATGCCTTAAAATAAAGGTTCATCCAGATAGTTCTCTTTTCACTTCTTCAATTTTTTTTTTCCGTTTATATTTTCCATTGTCCTCTTTCCAGTGCAGCTTAACTCTGAGTGTGCTGAAGCTTGAAATGTAGCTTCCGATTTATAATAGCAACAGGGCATGCAGCAAATGTCAACAAATCCCCTGTCACCCGGGCTAGAAGGAAATGTGAGAGGTAAGGCAGAGTAGCCCTTCCTTGCTGCATAAAACAAAAATACCTTCAGTGAGAAATAAAAAAAAACCAAAATCTTGCTCATGAAAAACCATGAGAGTCCTTGAATATCCAACTGCAATTGTGACAGGAAGGTGACATGCATTAGAAATAGTCAGTTATACATACAATGCAGCTATAGACCTACGTGTTTGTTATATCTGTAATTTAAAAATTAAAGTCCTCTGCCGTCTACCTCCTCCTTTGCAAAATCAAAGGAATTCCAACAGACCAGAAAGACTACCTTCTGAAAAAGAAAAGTACCTAATAAAACCCACATCACTGACCTCAAGTGACCTCAATAAATAAGTAACTGCTGAAGGATCAGCTCCGGTTTTGTGAAACAATAGATCCAAACTTCAGTGGAGCTCATGCAAGAAAACGTCACAGGAGGGTAGCACAGGATTTCAGAGCAGTAAGAAAGTTTTGGGAACAACAAGTGTAGTCTGCCAAGTTACAGAGGAGACCTTTTAGCAAAGGAAATTCTGAATTGACCTTAACTTGTAGAGCAGCAGGTACCCTCATGTGATAGAAATATATGGCAATTTCTGCCACTCATGTTGTTCCCCAGCTCTGTGCTGTCATTTTCATAGAGTCATAGAATTGTTTCAGTTGGGAAAGACTTCTGTTCACTAGTTAAAAGTGAATCATGCAAAACATAGCAGGCCACTGGCTATTTGTGAATTTTCTGTCACTGGTTTTTACACTTTCTAGTGTGATCAGTCACCTGAGTCACATTACAGGCTTATTTCTAGCTTCAGCCTGGAATAGAGTACCTGCAAGACAAGAGGGAAAGCTGCCTTCACTTGTGTCAAAAGATCTGTGAAATTAGGAGCTGATAGACCTGCTCATAGAAGAAATTTAAGGATATTTTAAATCTTTTCCTTTGGACTATTTCCTGTCTGAAAAATCCTTACTGGGAAAATGTGGATAATTTGAGCAGGTTCATTCTTAACATGGATTTTTTTCTTTTGTCGTCAGGGACTAAAAGTGATTTAGGCAAACAGAGTGTGGTAGGAAGCTTTTTATTATGTCGTTTAAGGCCTTGTCCATCTGTAAGATGAGGCCAGTGCCTACAAAAAGCAGGGTTTGCCTGTCCATCATATATGCAGATTTGAACTCAGCACCATAGTTGCAAGAGAGTGAGTTAGTTCATCTTCAGAGGCCACCATCACTGAACTGGATATTAACTCTTTAATCTGAGCTATTGTAACAATCATGTTAGTTAAAACTGCCTTCCTGGTTGTTTTGCTTCCTTCTGAGATGAAAGAAAAGATGACTAAGGGCAACATACTCTATCTAGACTGTTTTGGAGAAGGGAATGCTGATGTGAAATTGTTTTGAATGTTAATCCTAAAGCATTTGTGTCATAGTTTAGTATATCTGACTGAAGTTTAGAAGTGGTCAGTATGAAAAATAGAGTTAGGAAGAGACAGAGAGTAAGATGTATGCAGAGGACTAGTCTTAGCCCTCAGCAGTTACTACCACACACTGGGCAATCCAGCAACAGTATTGTATCATCAGTGCTAGAGAGGTTCCTCTTCCTCAAGTCTCTAGTTTTAAAAACAAGATGATTATGCAGGAGTGGTACTTTCATCGTCTTTACATGGAAGCATGGAACACGTCTGGGTAGGAGAGACTCCATTTTCTGATTCACTTGTGTGTTTACTTTGCCTTGCAATCAGTTATATTTTTTTCAACAGGAGGATGTAAAGTAGTTGCTGACTTTGTATTCTGCTGTACCACAACACTTGGTAGAGGGAAGGGAAAGCAAATGTGCAGAGTTGCCAGGAGACAGATTTATTCTGAACTTCAGCAGCTTGGCACTTCCACCACAACACTCCTTCCCCCTTCCCTCCTTCACTCACACTACAGGCACAGACAGATAGACCAGAAATAGAAGGAAATGACCTGCTCTTGTTTAGTACTAAAATGTTCAGTTTCATTTAATTTTGAGGCTTTCATAGTCCCACAAATCAACATGAATGTTTTCAAAGGGTAACTGTGAAATGGGTGCAACATGGAAAATTTAAGTGGCAAATTTGCCTAGAAGCATCTGATCTCTCTTTTTCTGCTTCTAATGCCTGTTTGTTTGATTTCAAAAGTAGCGTTTGAGGAGAGAGGAAATAAATTAATTTTTATTCTGTTTTTCTTGTGAAATAGTATCTGTTTGCAAACACTCTCAAAGTGGAGTAGGAATGGGGCAGAACTAGTATTCCCCATTCAAACCTTTGCCACATTTAGAGGAATAATCTGAAAACACATCCTACCACAAGAAAAGTGTCTTTAGGAGATAGCTTGCATGCTTTATCTGATCTGAAGATGAATCCTGACTTCCAACATAAACCTGGGAATAAAGACATAGTCTGAATTGGCTTACTTTGTAACTTTTCTCTATCTGTTGCTAGACAGATGTGGCTGGGCTAGAGGGCAGAAGGGCTCTGCAGCGGGACCTTGACCACCTGGACAGATGGGCAGAGTCCAATGGGATGGCGTTCAATAAGTCCAAGTGCTGGGGGCTGCACTTTGGCCACAACAACCCCATACAGAGATACAGGCTGGGGTTGGAGTGGCTGGAGAGCAGCCAGATAGAGAGGGACCAGGGGTTGCTGATCTATACCCACCTGAACATGAGCCAGCAGTGTGCCCAGGTGGCCAAGAGAGCCAATGG
This sequence comes from Tricholaema leucomelas, assembly GCA_013400475.1. Lineage (NCBI taxonomy): Eukaryota > Metazoa > Chordata > Aves > Piciformes > Lybiidae > Tricholaema lacrymosa > Tricholaema leucomelas. Next base: position 356,608 of record WAAF01015427.1, read on the forward strand.
CATCCTGGCCTGCATCAGGAATGGTGTGGCCAGCAGGAGCAGGGAGGTCATTCTGCCCCTGTACTCTGCACTGGTTAGGCCACACCTTCAGTACTGTGTCCAGTTCTGGGCCCCCCAGTTTAAGAGGGACATTGAGATGCTTGAACGTGTCCAGAGAAGGGCAACGAGGCTGGTGAGAGGCCTCGAGCACAGCCCTACGAGGAGAGGCTGAGGGAGCTGGGATTGTTTAGCCTGGAGAAGAGGAGGCTCAGGGGAGACCTTATTGCTGTCTACAACTACCTGAGGGGTGGTTGTAGCCAGGAGGAGGTTGCTCTCTTCTCTCAGGCGGCCAGCACCAGAACAAGAGGACACAGCCTCAAGCTACGCCAGGGGAAATTTAGGCTTGAGGTGAGGAGAAAGTTCTTCACTGAGAGAGTCATTGGCTACTGGAATGGGCTGCCCAAGGAGGTGGTGGAGTCGCCGTCCCTGGGGCTGTTCAAGGCAGGATTGGACGTGGCACTTGGTGCCATGGTCTAGCCTTGAGCTCTGTGGTAACGGGTTGGACTTGATGATCTATGAGGTCTCTTCCAACCTTGGTGATACTGTGAGACTGTGGTACTGTGATAGACTGCAGAGTTTTTAATCTGACCCAAAAAGAAAGATCTTGACTAAACTACGAAACACAATAAATTATGTTAGAGTATGTCAGTGTTAGAATTAAAGAAATAAAAGCTTCTTACTGAATTAAAAAGCAACAGCAAAAGCCTTATCTGACTAGACACATGCAAAGGCACACAGATGTGGAGCCTCTTAGATTTTAGACTAAGAGATTACAGCATTTTCATGCCTTGAGGGTAGATAAGAGCTGTGGAAATTAGAGAATACTGGTCATATGCTGGACAAATTTTAGTTGCAGTTTCTGAAGAACTAGAGAAATTAGTGCACCTTTCCTCTAAAGAAAATGCATTAATGGAAGGGACTGTTTTGTAACTGAGTTTACACAGAACAGGTAAATAATGATATCTCAGTAGTGAGGATCACAACTCATGTCATCTTCTAATTGCTTGTGTTTCTTTAATCTGACTCTTTCTAGCCACTCCCTACTTAAAAAGGATCACATTCCTCAAGCTATTTCCATTAACATGGCTGCTTAAAAATACAAACCCAACTTCAATTTAGCTATTACGTTTCAAATTTCACCTCTTTAAAAACTTTGCTAAAGTTGTTTCAGAGATCTTACTGTTTGTATCAATTGAGTCACATTGCTTTGCCATTATTGTTCACTCTGTATCCATGGGCTGCAAGGTGGCTATCTGTTCTGCATGGTCCTTCGTGTTCTGCAGGAAAACAACCTGCCCAGGCCAACCTCATGACGTTTAATAAGGCCAAGTGTAAGGTCCTGCACCTGGGTCGGTGCAATCCCAGGCACAGACACAGGCTGGGTGATGAATGGCTGGAGAGCAGCCCTGAGGAAAAGGACCTGGGGGTCTGGGTCGACGAAGAACTCAACATGAGCCGGCAGTGTGCACATGCAGCCCAGACAGCAACCGTGTGCTGGGCTGCATCAAGAGAAGTGTGGCCAGCAGGGCAAGGGAGGGGATTCTCCCCCTTTACTCTGCTCTCGTCAGACCCCATCTGGAGTACTGTGTGCAGTTCTGCAGCCCCCAACACAAGAAGGACATGGAACTGCTGGAGCGGGTCCAGAGGAGAGCCACGAAGATGATCAGAGGGCTGGAGCAGCTCTGCTATGAGGACAGGCTGAGAGAGTTGGGGCTCTTCAGCCTGGAGAAGAGAAGGCTTCGAGGAGACCTTATAGTGGCTTTCCAGTATCTGAGGGGAGCCTACAGGAAGGCTGGGGAGGGACTATTTACATGGTCTAGTAATGTTAGAACGATGGGAAATGGGTTTAAGCTGGAAGAGGGGAGATTTAGACTGGATATTAGGAGGACGTTCTTTACAGTGAGGGTGGTAAGACACTGGAACGGGTTGCCCAGGGAGGTTGTGGATGCTTCCTCCCTGGAGGCGTTTAAAGCCAGGCTGGATGAGGCCTTGAGCAGCCTGCTCTAGTGGGAGGTGTCCCTGCCTATGGCAGGGGGTTGGAGCTGGATGATCTTTGAGGTCCCTTCCAACCTAAACCATTCTATGATTCTATGATTCTATGATTAACCTGCTTCATGAGGTCCTATTGTCTTCTCATAGACACCACCACTGCAGATCCTCCACTATGCCATATAAACCAAATAAAATGTGTAACAAAATGTGATATATGGCCTTAAAAGAACAAGAAAGGACTTATTTTTTTAATTTGAAATCTACTAAAAATGTGTCAGGAAGAGCTGAGAGTATGGGTCTGTAATCCAAGTAAAAGGCAGAGCCTATGAATGTAATCCAGAATTTCTCAAGAAATATGATGGTGATTCAAAAAAAATTATGTTCATCCCTTAGTAACTATTCACACAGTGTGTGGATAAGTTTTCCTGCACTAGAGAGACAGATGTCTAAGATGATTAGAGTTATTCTGAGCTGTACAATGTACTGTCCCACTCCTTGGACACCAAAGGATCCAGGGTTATCAGCAGCTGCCTGACCTGCAATGCTGGAAAGTTGACAAACTCATCAACAATTTTGTAAGATATTTGAGGAAAAAAAAGTCAGCAGCATTAATGCATCTTAAGGGTCTGCTTTCTTTTAAAACCATGCTGAACTCCTCTAAAGATTAACAGTCCAAATCAAAGTGACTTCCTTCTCTAGTTCCGTGTACCAAACAGAAAAATCATGAGTAACTCTAGCTGTGTGGTGGTATAAATATTGTAATCCAAACATTTTGGTTAATGGTTTGCCCATGTTGAAAGACTGCACATTTAAAAAGTGTCATGTCATTGTAGTCCATGCATCCAGTTAACATGTCCATGAGTGTTCTACTTCAACAGCACAATAAATGATGATAGTAGGAGTAGTATCCCATCTTGGTTAATACATTCAAAAGCACAGGACAAGGATACATATTCTATCTGATCAGTTGCATTTTCACAACCTCATTGTTAGTTCAGCTGTACTTTCAATTTTGACAGCCTTGAGGCAAAGAGAAGAATTAATTTCCTCACAAACATCAATGACCACTTCACCAATAGCAGATTTTCCCAGCTCTGCTTAATAGGCAGCTGACTTTCAGCTTTAAGAACATGCTTTATGATACCAAATAGCAACAGACAGCATTTGGAATTGCTCAGATAGGTAACTTGCAGCTCCATGGCTGGGACAGAGTACTCTAATGTCTTAATGGGAGCGCTTTTGTTTCATGAGTTGACTCTGTGTTTACTACTATATTTCCGGTGCAACTGGCTCCTTCTAAAGTGAAATGGTGTTCAGAGGCTCAAGAAGGCAATGGGATCATTTGTCAGCTTATACTCAGACTACAGCTCCTTTGTTATTGTCCAATAGTTCATGCTGTAGTGCTGGTACTAGTGCTAGTGTTGAATTTTATTTCCTTTTTTTGAAAGGTGTTTATCTTTTGTATTCTGTGACCTCAGACGGAACTGCTTCTGATTTTACCACTTCTATCTGAGATGGCTGTGAAGCTGCATCACAGAGAAACAACCATGTTCTTAAAAATAACTATATTTCTATGCTTCAGCCATAGCCAAAGTACCTTGATATCTTAGGCAAATCGTTGCTCACCACTGCTGTGTGTGGTAAATTCTAGGGCAAGTATTCCACCTTCCAAGGATATTTCCTTTCACATCCCAAGAGCAAACAAACAAAACGAACAAGTTGTCCCAAACCACTCTACCAGTTAGATGATAAAGCAACATACTATCTTTTGTGATGCTATGAATTCCTGCCTAGTTGTGGCAGATATGATCAGCTATCTGTTTTGCTTGACACTGATACAGAACAGTACTAACAGATATGTAGGGTGTGACATCAAGCTGCAAATATCAATGAGTTTGCAGGGTACACCCTGAAGATCAGTTCTTTGAGTTTTATGCAGTGGAGAAAAGAGGGAACAGAGACTGCAGAAGTGCATATTTCACCAGTCTGCAAGTTTGTTAATGGAATTTGTTCCTGTGCACCAGTATCACAGATGGGTAATGCCGGAGAAATGTCAGGCACAACGTGATGCGTAGTATAGCAAACAGGAGAGTGAGCATAATAATACCAATGGCTTACTTCCAGACAAAGCAGGGGGCAAAACTGTCTGAAGACACTAGGTGCTTATGTAAATGACATACGGGGAAGAATAGAGGACCAGTTATCCTCCATCGTCTTAATTTGCCACAAGTGCTTGTTTTTACTGTCACTGCCTTGAAGAAAGCTGTGCAAATGTCTACACTGGGGGCTACCTTACACTTAAGATGCCTGCCTCACTGTGTGGCTCTCAGAGGCATGAATGACTGTGGCGTGGATCATGACAAGATGAAGAATAAAATGGACAAGAATGGATTACGTTTTCAAAGATGACAAAATCAGTCTTATCTCAATAGCCATTTGTTTCATATCTTTACCACTTTTGTCATAGCAATACTATCAGAACAGACAAATGTTAATTTCCCTAATATTCTTTCTCAGACTCAAAAATGAACATAATGAGAGACAAAGACTTAAGTTAGAGTAATTTCCTGAATGCCAGCAACCAGAGCAGGAAGAAGTAGCTGGTTCAAAATGCCTGTCAGATACCACCACTGGCCTTAAACACATCAAACATTAAACAGTAAATCTCATCCTACCTGAGCCATCTTAATCCAGAGCCATATGTCTGTGTTTGTGTATGATAAACCCAACCCAAAAAGACAGGCAGAGTTTCTAGTCTGGGCACAGCTGAATCTGAATGTGCCTTCTGGGTTTGACATGCATAGTGATATTACACAGAGGTTGAATTTACTCGCTTGAACCAGTGATGCCCTCATAATGTTTGCTGCTTTACCTATCATGTAAATACTCTCAAACTTCTAAGTGAGCTAAGGTTAGGATTTTGAACTGGGAAATATTAACAAAAAAAATAAAGTATTCAAATATTAAATTCGATTTGGAAGAAAGAGTGCTATGATTCCAGTTGAAATCCTTATATTTTCTGTCCAAATTGTAAAGTGGATCAGGAAGCCCTGATTTTCCATCAGATGAGGCTTCATTTCCATTGTTACATGAGAACTTTTGTTGCAACTTAGGCAATTTCACGTATGGCTGTGTTGCATATGTCAGTAATGACAGTGGGTACAAAGCCCTGTATCATTGTCACTCTTCTGAAAACCCAGGTTTGTTCATCAGGATACCCTGATACCATTCATTTGATAAACCTCTGCCCTAGTGTTTCTGTCTAAATTATGTAGAGTCATTTAGCTAAAGCAAATGACTCCTCCAGAGTAGACAAGACATTTACTTCAATACAATAACTTTCCATAATGAACCTCAGAAATGTGGTAGGAAAAAATACATTAAGAAAGTTGTGGCTTTGAAGGGAAAAAAAACCTTTAATGAATAGTTTAGTTAACACTCCCCAACAATATGACAAGACCTCTTTACAACATTACTGCATTCAAGCCAGATAGCCAACTGTATCACCAAAAGGAGACACAATATTTATATATGTCCACAAATATACATGTAGAGTATATTCAAGGCAAGAAAATTTTCCATCAAACCTTATACAGTTAATTGCAGTCTTTGAATTTTGTTAAAATGTTAAACATACAAAAAAATATTTTCCTCTTCTATAAGAGAGTGAGAATGAATCTTCAGAAGTACATTTTATTCTGGTAAGAACTCAAATGACATAGTACTAGGGCCATCTGACAGTCTCATGTATAGTACAGAAATGCAGAGCTACAGAATTAGATAAGTTAGGCTGCACACCAGACCTGTCCTGCTACAGTCCAAATGAGGTTATTGACTCAGAGAAGTAGCCATTGATAAAACAATTATTACCAGCAGCCAGATGTGTGATAGCTCATTTTTGGAAATGGACAGATGCCCCAACATTAATGCCATGGAGGTATCAAACATAAGATGTCCTTTGAATAGAACCAAAATGACAGTCAGCTTTATATCAGAATCTAGTAGATTTAATGAGTAACATTTCCTTGGAACTTGAATGGATTAAATTACGTGGCTGGGAGACCAGATAATTTAAAGGTGATACATATGTCATGTATGAACCGGGTTGTCCAGAAAGTTAATGCATTCTGATATATATTTATTTACTTATTTAAAGCTCCCAGGACATAGTGTACTCTAAAGATAGGTGCATAATTTCAGGTACATTCAGTTTATTTCCATTCATTGCACATCCTTATTAGCAAACTCTGCCATCTGAGTATTACACTGCTGTGCCAAATGTGCAATTCTATAAATCAGCTAGGGAGAGAGGGTGCCAGCCTTTCCTGATGATAAATGCAGTGGCAGGAATCTACTTTGTTTTGTAATAAGTAAGGCTGATTAATCCAAAGCTGTTTGCAAACTTCATTTCATACAGGATACCTCTATCCTTACAATCAGATTAACAAATCAAAGGTGCATTCAGACTTGGAGACAGGTTGCCACTTAAGTATTTCAGATACTCAGGCATTTGGTTAAACTAAGCTTGGATTAACAAGGTCTGACTATTTAAAGGGAGTTATGTTTAGGGGTTCTCTGTCTCTGCTGATTGTAAATGCAGTGCTCATGGGGTAGTGCCGTCCAGTCTTTAGAGCTCAGTGAGCTTACAGAGCTTTACAGCCTCCCTGCAAGCTTCATGAGCTTAATTGAAGATAAGTATATACAAACTCACCTTCATAGAAAGACCTCTATTTATGTGAAGGGGGAAAACCCCCAAAGAAATCTCTTTATGCAGTGACTAATCTGTATCTTTCCTGTCATCATTTATACTTATTTTTATATAGTGGAATTTATTTGACTAAACCCCTTAATCATGTGGGATAGATGAAAGTGGAATCATTCAACACTGTCACCTTTTGTTGTCACTTGAGACTCTCTAGGATGTGACAGAGACTGATCAAATTATTTGTTAGAAGCAAGTCATGCCAACTGATTTAGTCCCAGCAGCCAGTGCATCTGTGGGATTCTGGGCCAAAGTCCTTTTCTGCCTTTCTTTCTGACTTTATGAAAATGTAAAGAGAGAACAAATCCAATCTGGGACTTCTGCCGTAGCGTCACTGGTGACAGTGTTGCAGTTGCCAGTAGGGGGACTGGGTTTGATATTTGTTTTGTATATGTTTTATTATTAATACTTTTATTAAAGCAGTTTTAATTTTCCAGTTCATCAGTCTCCTTTATTCCATTTCTTTTCCCCTTTGGGAAGGGAGAGAGTTTGATAGCGTCTGCCACTTGTTTAGTGGTCAGTACAGTCCTAACCCCTGACACCAAGTGTTCTAAAGGGTTCAGTCAGGAGACCTGTGAGGGAAACTTAGCTGATGCAAGGTGGTGAAGCTACATTTGGAGAGGCAGAGTATCCTCATGTGAAAGCTATGTGTGGCAGGTGATTCCTCCTGTATGTTCTCTTTCTATCTGCCTCTGGATTAAGACATTCAAAATTACATGCTTTGGCTCTAAGTGTAGCTATTCTGTGACTTTACAGCTAACTGGAATTCAGCACAATCAGGTGTTATTTGCAAGTCAATAATTTGTGCATTGGCAGTTTAGGAGAATGTTTGTAATATACAACAGTTTCCTTAAAAGTATGTTTAAGAGTTGTTTCATTTGCAACTTACACTAATGCAGCAGAAGGCTGCTTGGGAGGGAAAAGAAGAGCTCAAGAATGTGAGGAAATAAATACTTTATACAAGAATAAATATCAATTGGTTTAGGCTGCTATAATCTGAACATTGTCATTTTATTCTTCATCTTGACATAGTTTAAATAAAGAAAATATGTTATTATGCAAGAATAACTGAATGTTTAGTTTTTATTTTCCTTTATTGAAGTAAAAGTACCAGTTATGATAGGATCAGTCAAAATCCTGACTGCTGCTACCTCCTCAATCAAAATCTATGTTACATCAAGTACTTACTTTGTGGGTGAATATACACTGCAATGATAGAATTAAAGAAGGTTTAGGGATAGCTAAGCAAGACAAAGCATGGATGCTAGGAAGACTGGGTGGCTTGTTACTGGGAGTTAATCTTGGTCTCCTTCCAAAGACATTTAGTCTTTTTTTTTTTTCTCTTGTGAAGAAATTGAGGACGACAAACAGAAGGCCAAGGCCTTCTGCATTTTCCTTTCTAAATTACTCCTTAATTCTTGACATCTTTTTTAGGGTAGAAAGTGCTACAACAGAAACAAAGGGTATGGCCTGCCTTTAGATAGTACATCCTACAGTGTCATGCTTTCATCCGTGTCAGAACTCTTTCCCATCAGATGAAATTTAATTTTCTGTTTCAAGAAACAGACCTTTTTCTCTGTAATCCCCATTGAACCCCATGGAGTTAAGAAACCAGTGCTTTATTTTATTTCCTGTGAAGACAACTTTAGGTCCATGACTATTTCACAAGCGTTTTCTGTAGCATCAGCAGTAGCACTGTTCCTACTCATCACCATTGTGCTGTGAAAGCCTTGCATATCAGACTTAGCTGCTTTTTTCTTAAGGTAACTTCAGTGGATAATTTTTGCAGGTCAATAATTTTTTTTTCCCCTGTGGCAAGAAGAGTTCCAAAGTCTAACTCTCCTCACCAGATTTGTCTAAAATAAAAACTCTGTTTTACTTAGATTCGTAGTTGGACTGACCTTTCCTTGTTCTTCACCGTCCTTACACAATGCTTCCTCCATCTTTCCCTCTCACTTATATTTATGTAAACAGACTCAGTGAAGTATTCTACAGCTATAAATGCTGACAATTTGGTCTGATTAAAATTCAGTGGTTAATAAGGCTCAAAATAGTGTGCTGCTGTAGGTGCTTGTTAGCAATGCACAAGTGTAATACAGGTATCCCTGCCTCTCTTGGACCATAAGCTGACACTTAAATGGTGATTAAAACAAAAGGCATACAAACCAGAGCCGGTTGCAGTTGTCCTGATTAACATCAACAGTTGTTATACAAACAATTAGTAGGAAAAGACTACAACATCAGTTCTGTTGGCAGGAAAAGGCACAGCCATGGCCAATCCAATCCAATTAAACCAAATTCCAGTATGTGGATGAACAGCAAAAGTGCAAATCAGAACATATCGCTACATTGCCTTTCCCAAGACACTGAGAACCTGATTCCAAGAGATGTGAAGGACAGAATGAGGAAGAAAGAAGATGTGGTGGGAAAAAAGAACATAGAGTGAGGAGGATGCAGTGAAGCTAAGATGTCTTGGGGAATTAACAAGGCTTTTATATTGTTTATGCACCCGAAATATCTGTCCCAGAAGAAATTTTGAAATTATATTTCAGCCAGAATAAAAACAAAGAATAATAATGATAAAAAAATCTTTCAGCATCCATATACACACACTTGTATTTAAAAAAAAAAAAAAAGAAAATAAGTTTGTAGAAGCACTTCATTATTACATTCTTGCTACGTAATATGTGAAGTGTTGCAATGAAGATATATTTCCTTAGTGAGACTAACAGTTTCCACACTTTGGCATGAAAGATTTCAGTAAAATCAATACATTGTACCACAACCTGCTGACTTGACAACACTTTTCCAGTGGCACTTTTATTTTTTTTAAACAGAGACATTGCTGTAATGTTTGCTTATTTTTCAGTTGCCCAAATTCATAAAGTCTGCATTTGAGTTTTCAATATTACCCCAAAAAATAAAGAAGCTTCAAGACAAAAAGGGTTGTAGCCAGGTGGGGGTTGCTCTCTTCTGCCAGGCAAACAGCAATAGAACAAGGGGACACAGCCTCAAGTTGTGCCAGGGGAGGTCTAGGCTGGATGTTAGGAGGAAGTTCTTCCCAGAGAGAGTGATTGGCATTGGAATGGGCTGCCCAGGGAGGTGGTGGAGTCACCGTCCCTGGAGGTGTTCAAGAAGGGACTGGATGAGGCACTTAGTGCCATAGTTTAGTTGACTGGCTAGGGCTGGGTGCTAGGTTGGACTGGATGATCTTGGAGGTCTCTTCCAACCTAGTTGATTCTATTCTATTCTATTCTATTCTATTCTATTCTATTCTATTCTATTCTATTCTAATGAATTGTAATTCTGCTAGACAACTGGCTGAATCCTAAACCATATATATTTCTTGTTATCAAAACACAGTATCTCTTGAATATCTATAGTATCATTTATAGAACGATGAAGTGAGAGTACTTGTTTCTAAAAAATCCTGTCTTGTTGTAATGAAGTATTACTTTTGTAGTGCTCTTTCACACACTTTATTTACTCAAGTTTTTTAAGGCTTAGCATTCTCACATGTGAGATGGCATACATACATACTAAAAGCAAGCAACATACTGCCTGAAGGGAGATTGTAGCCAGGTGGGGCTTGGTCTCTTCTCCCAGGCAAACAGCAATAGAACAAGGGGACACAGCCTCAAGTTGTGCCGGGGGAAGTATAGGCTGGATGTTAGGAGGAAGTTCTTCCCAGAGAGAGTGATTTGCCATTGGAATGGGCTGCCCAGGGAGGTGGTGGGGTCACCATCCCTGGAGGTGTTCAAGAAAAGACTGAATGAGGCACTTAGTGCCATGGTCTCGTTGACTGGATAGGGCTGGGTGCTAGGTTAGACTGGATGATCTTGGAGATCTCTTCCAACCTGGTTGATTCTATGATTCTGTGATTCTATGATTAAGAAGCTCAGAGGCAATGGAATAATTCTCTTTCCTTTTGGTTTATCACTAAAAGGATCCAGCAACAGAGCTCACTCCAAAAATACTCAGATGAAATGTGCTTTGAAATTTTTTTTTTCAGAGAAACATCCTGAAATAAATTAGCAAACACAAAAGATTTAAATGTATTTTACAAAGTCAAAGTAAAAAAAAAAATACAGGACAGATCAAGAGCAGGCACATGATGTACATGTTTCAGTTCAGAAAGAGTTGCTTCAAGTTCATGTATTAGGTGAAAGTTCTCAAAGCTCAGGCTGTTTTCTCACAGGGCACTGGTTACTGACAGATTCAACACACAGACTGCATTGCTGCTGTATTTGATAAAAATACAATTAAAATGTTGTACAGGGGCTTACGCCAAATTGGCCTGCATCCTAGAACCCACTCCAAGCAAAACCTTGAGGAATATATTGTACAAGAAAAAGGTTGTCCCCTGGGATTACCTCCCACTTCCTTTAACCTGATATTTTGCTCATCCTATTATGGGATTCCTTAGAGGGGTGAAACACTAGATTGCCTCATTAAGACTCATCATTTACAAGATGTTGACAAACGCTGGCATTTATCCTGTTGTCATAATAAATGTGAGAAAATGACCACTTGGCAATAAGTGATTCTATGCAATTGCAGGTTGCAAAATACAAGAATATAAGGGTCTGTGGATAATGTATCAGTATCAACACATAGCATCGCTAAGCAGATTCTGCATACGTTGTAACAGATGCGGTCTGAAATAAATAATAATGGACAGCTTCTTTTTGGATAGTTTCTCACATGTGCAACCCCAACATTAATCAAGAAAAATGAGAGAATGTTGAGTTTTAAACTCAACATAATAATGAAACAGTTATTATTAATCTGACTGGATGGGTACTCAGTGTCCATATTATCCTTTTTGACAGCCTGAAAACTATCTGAACTCAGTTTGCCTACAGCTCTCAATCGACCCTGTGGCTGGCTGACAGCATGGCCTCTCTTAACAAGGGGCATCTTGCCCTCTTTGTGTTAATAGTATGTGTGAGGTCACCACAAGAGGAGATACCACAACAGAAACTGCTGAGATAGGTTTGAGTGTGAGAGGAATGTTCCTCTGAGTCTATGCATAAGTGTTTTGAGAAGTCGAGGTTTTCTTCCTTTAGGGACACTAGCTGTGTGGTCACAGGGCAATCCTATAGGCAAATAATATGGATGAGAAGCAAATTTGGCCTTAAGCTTGGCTTCAGGATGACATTACACCATAATGTAACTGTTTTTAACAAATGGTCTGAGAGATGTAAGTGTACCTTGGAGATGCAACCATCAGCCCTAAGAGCAGATCAAGATAAAGAAGTAAATGCTGTAATATTAATATAGTCCTTCATAAAGCATTTCCAAGCTCCTTGTTCAAGTAGAGGGCCTTGAACCCTGCAAGGACTTCAGTCCTCTCAGATGTCTCAGTTTCAGCTTCTGGATATACATATCAATTTTGACCATTTTAAGAAAGCTGACACCTCTGTCAACCATGTTTTGTTTTCCTGCAGCTAATGGTAAACAAAAGTAACAACTGATTATCCTAACTATAGTGGCTTCATTAGTGTCTTCCTTGTGAGACAAAAACAATGATACAGCTAGCAGTCAAAATCAAAAGTGACAATAACAGTTGCTGAGAGTATTGAGTTTTAGGTGGCTGGTAGCTCCCTCCTACTTGACTAATTCACTTCCTGAAGCATCACTCTTGTGGTGATTTTGGAGATCTAGAAAAATTACTGTTTTATCAGAATTTCCAGCCCCTAGTTTGACAGTATCTAAACTCTAAATGGAGATTACAAAGAAGGGAATGTAATTAGTTTTTTCCTATTCTGTCACTAGTGATTATTGCTCATCTCATGTTTCTGATGATTTGACTTGATGTGTGGGTATGTGTGTGTTTTTTGAAGTGTAGTGTTTAGGCATTGCCTGTTCAAAGCTGATGCTCTCTGGTCCACATATTTATTCTACTGATCTCCTCTCCTCTCTGAGCCTCCCTCTCAATACATATTTCTAGCAATTCCAAATTTCTGTTGAATGGAAGAGGCTTTGACCATTTGGGTTCTACACTTCCAACCTTCTCTGCATCTACAGTTTTTGCTTGTTTCAGAGACTCTCTCAGCTCTATTCGTGGATCACTTACGTGTTCACTGTGACCATTCATTATTACTTGTTCAGACCTAAAGTCATCTTACATATAGTATGAAGTTTTGCCAATCACAACAGTATAGGGTGTGAGTTTAACCTGTTGTCTCACCCGCTTCTGTGCTCCTCTATTTTGTTTACAGTATTTTTAATTGAGTCCTGGACTCCCAATCAGCATTCATTAGACACAGAAGAGATAAACACTTGTAAAGACACAATTAAGTCACAGCCAGGTACTGGTGTTTTCCTTGCTGCTGACTTTACCTCTACTGAATACAGTTCATTAACATTTCTGTAGTTCTTGGTTACCCTATATTGAAATCTAAGTATCTATTTGTTTATTTGCTGGCTTTTTGCCTCTTCCATCCCCTACTGCTCATTTGTTTTTTTCAGTACACAGTGCTAACTCTGTGCACCTGCCTATCAGCCAATGGGGTCTGAGGGCCTCAACCTCAGCTTTTCCTAATGGACCCAAGTCTTTAATTGTTCTCTAAAAATACCATTTCCCCCTTGCCCCAAGGAAAAATGAATGCATTCACAAAATAGCATGCTGAAGTGCATGCAGTATTTACCAATTTCACTGCTGTAGAGCACAAGTGGAAAACGATCAGCACTACTATTCCGATGAGCATAATTACTGCAATCTCTAAATGCTGAGGCCAATCAGAAGGCTGCTTCTTGTAGTGCCTTGTGTTGAACTATGTACTCATCAGGAGCAGGCTGTTGCCATGAGTGTCTTTAAGTCTAGCTTGTTAAGGTTGTCTTTTCAATCTGTATCATCAGGGACTGAATTTATATTTGTATTTCAGGTGCAGTAGTTTCCTACACAACTGAGAGTGTCCCTTTAAAGGTGCAGACCTGGGTTGTAGACCCCAAACATGAAGCTTTGTAATAAAAAGAGGTATCCATCATGAGCTATACAGCTAGATTTCTCTAAAGATCTACCTCCAGTCTGTATAGTATTCTGCAAAGTGATATGAAAGTACAGCAGCTGATGGAGCATAGCATCTTATGATAAAGGTGAGCATTACAAACCATACCGAAATCACCAAATCATAGAATAATAGGAGTTGGAAGTGACCTCTGGAAATCATCTAATCCAATCCTCCTGCTTCACCCTTCACAGAGTAAAGGATAGGAGGGCTTGTTTGCTTTCTTCTTGGAAGAACATAAAAGAATGAGCAAGTAATGTTTCACTAATTTTGAGGAAACATAAAATTGTTATTCTCTAGTGAGGTTTCTCTTATCAGGGCAGTTTTTGCTATAGCTGTGTGGAGCTCAAAACTAGTTTCTAGTTATGTCAATAGAAAAGCTCTCATTGAGTTTATGGGGAGCAGATGCTGGCTGTTTGTGATCTATCAATGCACCTAAAGCAAATGTTTATAACCATACAGTGGTATGTGCCCAGTTTGTGCATCACTGCTAATTCACCACAGTCATCTCTCTTTTCTAACATGCTGCATCAAGTAACAGCCACAGACATATTTGATTTCCTTTTTGAATTCATAGGTTTCTTTTGCAAGCACCTATAAATGCAGAATAACGAACAAAAATAACTTCTGCAGAAGCAATTAAGGATGATACAAATAAAGAAAACACGTTTGCTGACATGAAAAAAATAACCATCTAGAGATGTGTGAAACCCTTTGGGGAGGTAGTAGAAAAACAGGGCATGATCTTTTTCCCTGAGTTTAGTGGCTTGTTAAATAATGCATTTCTCTTTCTTTTTCACCCCTGTTGTTTATTAAATATTATTCAGAGTGAAGACCAGTTCTAATGCCCATGACACAAGCTGCTTCTGGAATTCTTCCTGACAGGGTACATTCATGATACATGTGTACAATATACCGTATGAGCATGCTCACGTTCTTGGCAGTAGTAATAATAATAATAAGGCAGAGTAGTACTCTAATAATAAATATGAATTAGAACAGTGGTTAAATCTGATTGTGTATAATTATAGGTTGCCCTAGTGAACTAAATTTCAGTGGGGTTTGGTTCTATGGTTTAGGGTAGTCTCCATTAAATATGGGAAAATCCAGTTAATTAATTAGCCCTTAGTGTTAAATGAGTTTTTTAAGCCTGAGAGACACGGGGAATGTGGGATTTGTGAGGACTTGACAGTGAACATTTAATGATGGTTAAACCCAGAGTGACTGTTAATATAGGCTATGGTACCTGAGATTCAGAAATACAGTCAGAGATAAATGCAAATAAAGCACCAAGGTTTAGCAGGAAAGGAAGAATATTAATTTGCTGAGGATGTTCAGACTGTCTTTGATTTAATTTTTTTTTTTTGGATGGTTACAATGCCAGGGCCCCTCATTCTCTGACTGTACAGGGAACACTTACAAAGAATGACAAAAAGTCATACACAGAATATGAGTGAGTTGACTTTTTCTGAGCATTTAGACTGGTCTTTCACTGGGTGGTTTGGCAAGATGTGGAAGAGCTGTTTATAAAAAGGTGTCCTTGTGAGAGGGAAGGTTTTACATTGTTCTCTTCACGTCTCTTCATTGTGGGGCAATATCAGTCCCGAGCTGCATCACAAACCTTCCTGAGCCTTCTTTACCTGGTGATACCACATGGCTGGCTGTTCTTTTCTGCTGAGTAGACTTTTAGTCTCTTAGATATCCTCAATTTGTTCTCATGTAGGCATCTCCCTGGGCCTTAGGGTGTTTTTATCCTTCTATCTATCCTTCTTTACCCTCTCAGCAGGCTTACCAGAAGAGTGTAATGATATTTGTGTAGCTTGTCAGTGCTCTGAGGACACAACCAACTCTTCCTGGTTCTGCCTATCTTCCTGGAGCTCCTCAGGACTCCATGGCACCCCCTCCAGGGAAGTCAGGCCCTGACACAGGAACACCGCAGCAAGGCCTGTCTCCAGTTTCCCTTACCCCTTCCCTGTCTGGCCACATGTTTTGTCCTGGCCCAGTCTTAGCTTATCCACCCTAGGATATGTGTGACTATTATTTCCTCTCACCGGGCCTGACCCTAGCCCCAGCTATGGGCTGATGGCTCACCTGGGATCTCCCTTAGCTCCTATTTTCCCAGCCTGCAGGGAACAGCTGGCCATCGTTGCCCCCAGACATAGCTCATCCTGGCTCCAGGCCAGTAAAATCATATTCCTTACTTTTGTTTTAATTCGTGTCTTCCCGTTTGTACACATCACCACAGTATTGTCAGGGGTCTTTTATGGTCAAATAGGGGCATGCATGCAGAATGAAATTCATCCTCTTTTAACTTTCTGCATCTATAAAATAGCTGTCTCCATCTTGGTTAGTCATTCTGTGTCACCATCTTCATTAGCAACAGGTGACTGTACATCATTTATCTCGCCTATGGCAGCAATTCACATTGGGATACAAAATGGGGCACTGCATAGGTGGTACAAGGGTGAGCAAGAAGCATGTAGGGAGGGTCTGGGGTTTTCAATGCTGCTTCTCCATTCCCTCGGTTACTCAAGGCTGCACTACATTAATGGAGCCTGGAAAACATAACATATTTTCTCAAAGCAGGGGGTTATGAGTAGCTCCCTGACAGCCACTTCTACCTCTACTGAATTCAACTCTTTGTGTTTTTTGAGTTCCAGCCTTCACTTAAACCTTAGGTTAATTCTGTGCAACATAGGTAGTAGAGGGGTTTTTCTTGTCAGTTTGGTGGAGGGACCTCCTGAGATGACAGTCTGTCAGATTGTAAATCAAGGAGGATCTCTCCCGTAGCAGCCACAAAGATTAAACAGACTAATGAATCAATGTTTTAGACCATCCGCTCTGGGGAGCCTTCAGTTAAGTCCCAGCACTGTTGGTCAGGTCAGAAAGTGCTCTTTTCTGTCAAATGGTAGGTTTCCCTGTGTGGTAGTGTGCATTTGTCCTCCTTTGTGCAAGCTGTAAAAACTTGACAGAGGCAGGTGTCAATCCATAATGTTGTGACACTTCCTCATTCAGCTCTAAAACTTTGGAAAAGCATTTCACCATCCAGTAGCTGGCAACAGAGGAGAGGTTGCTTGTTCACTTCACAGTTATTGGTTTAAAAGATCACAGTTCTATTTTTCATTCTATTACCTAATACTTTCTGTTAAAGAATGAGCTTTTTGTAACAAACCCCTCTCCCAAAAATACCCTAATCTTTTTTTTTATAACATTTGCTGTCTTTAGGGCACTTCACCTCCCATCTTTGTTCATAGAATCATAGAATCATAGAATCATAGAATCATAGAATCATAGAATGGTTTAGGTTGGAAGGGATCTCAAGGATCATCCAGCTCCAACCCCCTGCCATAGGCAGGGACACCTCCCACTAGAGCAGGTTGCTCAAGGCCTCATCCAGCCTGGCCTTAAACACCTCCAGGGAGGAAGCATCCACAACCTCCCTGGGCAACCTGTTCCAGTGCCTTACCACCCTCACTGTAAAGAACTTCCTCCTAACATTCAGCCTCTTAACGTGAATAACTCCACACCTGTAATGTTATTCTCAGCCACGGTATATTTTTTTGAGTTAAGATCTTTATGAAGCACTGGATTCTGTTCACTTTAGCAACAGATCTGTAATCCTGAAATGACCATAAATTACAGTGTATGTACTTTGAAGCAGGTGTTCTGTTTAAAGTCATAGATTCTGTCCATCTCTTTGATAACTGAAGCACTGACATTTAAATGAACCCTCATACCATTAAAAACGGTGCCTAAATGTAGGGAATAGTCTATTTCTGTTCATGTGTATTAGACTTGAAGGCACGTATCCTAATAAAAGAATACAATCTTAAAGCAAAACAAAGAAGAAAAAGAGAGGATTTTAAAGGAAATAATTTCTAAGAATTTTTGAGCAGGAAAACTTACTTCCTCGTGTTTTTTGAGAACCAAAATATTGTGAGCAGGTAATACTCAGTAAAGGCATTTCATTCAGCACTTCCTCAGTGATCATTTCTGCTCCTCGAGTCATAAATAAAGAACCTTGTCATCTTTGATTTGATACTATTAAAAAAACCCCACAGACCTGTAACTCAAGAGATACAGAGATGTTACAGGAAAATAAATGACTGTATTAAAAATGTCAGTGCCCAGATGGTCCCGTATAGAAGTTCTGATCTGAGTACTCACTAATTAGAGAGAAGGTGACTGGAATCTAAATTTATCGTCTAATTTTATATCTGACCCTTATCTACACATGAGCCACTTGAACACATTTCATTTTTGAACATAACCCAAAAAAGCACTTAAGCAGGTGCTTAACTATAAACTGATGTTTGACTCCTACTACCATAAGTAGAGATGATTTCCTGAATGTGGACCATGGAGGAATTTCAAATCTAGGTCCTAATTTTGCTTAAGGGAAACCAATCATGATTTATATGCTTGAAGTTATTTTTTTCTGCAAAGATATTAAATTTTCAGGCATTTTATGTTCATGAAAGCTGGCAAATAATTCAAGACACACTGAAATCCTTTTGTTAACAAGAAAAAAGAGTTGTTTACAAGGTAAACTAGTTTGCTGTGGTTCTTCTAGCATGTGATGGAAATACTGGGTTTTTCAGCTGGGAGAAAACCGTGATGTGTGCTGTCTTCTACGGTAAATAGCAGAATCATTATTGCACAGTTTGAGACAGCCAGCATGGCTTCATCAAGGGCAAGTCCTTCCTAATCAACATAGTGGCTGTCTGCAATGGTGTAACTGCATCTATGGTCAAGGGAAGACCAACAGATGATATTTACCTGGACTTTTGTAAAGCCTTTGACACAGTCACCCACAACATCCTTCTCTCAGAACTGGAGAGATGTAGATTGGATGGGCAGACTGTTCAGTGGATAAAGAATTGGTTGGGTGATCACCTGCAAAGGGTAGTGGTCAACAGCAAGATGTCCAGATGGAGATGGGTGACAAGTGGTGTCCCTCAAGGGTCTGTACTGGGACCAGTACTGTTCCATATCTTCATCAATGATACAGACAGCAAGACTGAGTGCACCCTTAGTAAGTTTGCAGATGATACCAAGCTGAGTGGTGTAGTTGATAAGACTGAAGGTTGGGATGCCCTCCAGAGAGACATGGAGAGGCTGGATAGGTGGGCTAAGGAGAATCTCACAAGGTTCAGTAAGGCAAAGGGTGAAGTCCAGCATCTAGGCTGAGACAACCCTGTAAAAAGGATTTTTTCAGGGGCTGTCTCTGGGCTCACATTAAGGCAAATCTCTCCTTTCCTGATCTCAGTTTCTTGTATTTTTCCTGTGGTTTGCACTCAGACTATAACTGATCCTTCAGTGAAAAATGTGTGGCACAGAAAATTCTGAGTTCTGTGTTTAATGATTTCTGTCTCCTGCTTTTAATTTCTTACTGTTTTTTTACTCTTGCTCCGGCATGGCTGCAATCCCTTAGTGACTGAAGATTGTCCTCACTCTGATATGGGTCATCCACTTCCACCGTCACTTGAGGATGATCTTGCCCCCATTGTGAGTTGCCCATAGCTGCAGTCCCTCAAGGGATGTCTCTTCTCTACTGTGAGACATCCATGACTGTAATCTGTAGAAAGAACTCCGTCATGGAGTGCCTCTTTTCAAGGATATATCCTCAGCCTTGTTCTTAACCGTGTCTCCATCTCAGCCTCTTGCTCTGTGTATTTTCAGTCACATGTCCTTGTGTTTTTCCTGTCTGCCATGGCTACATCTTTGTCATAAATATTTCAGAGCTGGGGTTTAGGGGACAGACTGCAGTTTTGGCATCCATTGGGTTTCTCATATCAGTTTTAGAGCTGACTGGACCTGTCCATGACTGTCACAGAACAGTTCCTGGCTTCTTCCTGCACTGGGCACCCTGCATCTCCTTGCTCTCTAAACACTGCCAGTTATGCCCAAGGCAATAGACTTTTTCTCTAGATCCTTCTCTGGGAGAAGGCTTTTCCTCATGGAGATGGGAGAAGAGTGTGATAGAGGAGTTCATGACCATGTCATCTCATGGGGCCTACAGGAATGGTTTCATGCTAAGTAAAAAGGAAGCAATTCTGAAATCATAAACTATTTTATACTCAGGAACACCTTTGAGACAGGGAAGTCCATCTGCAACAGAGATTTATAAACGTCACTAAAATCACTCTTTTTTTGTGGATCTGTCTTAATTGTGTCATATACCAGGGATAGAAACCAGAACTTGAAAAGAAAGATAAAACAGCAAGAATGTCTAGGAGGATATTCATTGAAATCCCCAACACATAACAAGTTTCACCCTGTGTCCCAGGTTAGGGTGAATCCCCCCCCGCCACGGCAGAATAAACTCACCACAACAACTTATCAAAGTACTTAAAGTATTTCCTGAGACCTTTTTCCCCCTATTTTGCTAATACTCAGATGTGTTACAAAGTTCTTATGTTTTCATCTGCCTCTGCAACAGCCATCAGTGGGGCTGCCCCAAGCCCCAAGCCCCAGACATGTAGTGTACAGCAATTTGACCTGAGAACGTAAAGCAAAGAAGAAACTCAAAACCTTCTTTACAGGACAGTGACTATATTTTTTGCATTTCCAGAATATAACAAGACAGTGTTCTTTCTATTGCCTTCATAATGAATAAACTTAACTGTTCTTTGTTTTATTTTCTATTGTTCTAAATGGCAGTTCACACTTTTATATGTATGCACACACAAATTTGTTATAAATTTTTATCTGATCCTATCCCAGCTAAAACAAGTGAAATATGCTACTTGTATATACTAATTAATTGAGCACTGATTGGCTGAGAAAGGAAGTACACCAGGAAGGGGAAGGAAGGTGGCCATGGCTGAGCAAACTATTAATAGAATCATAGAATCAACCAGGTTGGGAGAGACCTCCAAGATCATCCAGTCCAACCTAGCACCCAGCTCTACCCAGTCAACTAGACCGTGGCACTAAGTGCCTCATCCAGGCTTTTCTTGAACACCTCCAGGCACAGTGTCTCCACCACCTCTCTGGGCAGCCCATTCCAATGGCAAATCACTCTCTCTGGGAAGAACTTCCTCCTAACATCCAGCCTGTACCTCCCCTGGCAGAACTTGAGACTGTGTCCCCTTGTTCTGTTGCTGGTTGTCTGGGAGAAGAGACCAACCCCCACCTGGCTACAGCCTCCCTTCATGTAGTTGGAGACAGCAATGAGGTCCCCCCTGAGCCTCCTCTTCTCCAGGCTAAACAACCCCAGCTTCCTCAGCCTCTCCTCATAGGGTTTTTGTTCCAGGTCCCTCACCAACTTGTCACTGATGACCTGCTGTCCTCTCCTTGTCACTGTTTTTTCCAATCAGTCCCTTTAACCAGTCATCACACCAAGCCATAGATTGTAATGCCTCATAGTACAACTGAAATTCCAGTTGTTGTCTTATAGGAGGCTAGGTTGAATGATTGCACAAGGACAAATGAAAAATGTCTTTTGAGTCCTTATCATTATCTTTAATCTTTATTTTCTTCATGACAAGAGAAAGAGGAACTAGATTGGCCTGTTATCTTCTTTATTAATCCAACGGGAACTTTAACAATCAGCTCTGGGAGGGCTGTATGGTAGCTCCACTTTTCTTGCTGAGGTGGGTGGGATGAACCCATCAACCCTTCTGATAAACCACACCAGCCCCAGAAGGTTGGATATATATAACTGCTTTAGCTCTTTATGCCATGCAAAACCTGCTGCCTTGTTCCAATGGAGTCAGGGAGAAATGATCGAGCAGCAGCTGGAAAAAAAATAATTATGAGCTAATGCAAATATAAAAAAAACAAAACTAAGGGTCAAAAAAGTTATTTATGCCTCCTGTGTATCCTGTAAATAATCCTGTGTGAGATTTTAGAGTTAAACTTTTAAATTTAGCCTACAGGACAATCTTATATTCTGTAAGAAGGCAGAGTAGATGAACAAAACATACACTTTTTAACAAAAAATTGTGTGTGCTTAATGTTTTCTGTGTCAACAATATTACTTTTGTTCATGGAGTCAGACATCATGTTCAGTAGTACATAAATACAGCTAGTTCTGTGCTGATTGAAAATATTTCCACTCAGGAGCAGATTTCAAGGAGTGATGGGTGTGCACTTAGCAGCCCTAATGGCAGATACAGCTGCTTCTGTGTATGCTATTGGAACAGCTGCTGCCTAGCTGGGCAGTTGATCCTTGCTCCAGTTCTAGGCTGTGGATGACTTTTCCTCTTTCCAACTCCTTATTAACAGGCAGATCAACTGGGAGAGTATTCCTCTTAAGCTTTGCATACATTAAATGAGCAGTTCAGTCCCACTGATGTCAAATGACCATAGAGCCAAATACTGGAAATTGGCCAGTCATTAGAAAGTAGAGAACGATATCGTGTTCATTCTGAACCTCATGAGAATGCTGTGATTTCACTGGAGCCAGGATTTCACCCTGTACTCTAAAATGAAATCCCAATCAAATTATTCTAGGAAAGTTAACTGGTGATTACATTACTGTATTCATTAATGTCTCTATTAATCTTCCTTTCACAAGATAGGAATCAAATAATTAAATATTATGCATTTATGTTTAGTGAAATGCAAAGGAATAGGTAAAGGCATGAGCTGAAAAGTAAAGATGTTTTCAAGTTTAAAGAAACATGTGATCTGTGTATCACTGCTTGAACAGAAAAGATAAGGGGCCATATCAAAGATCTGTAATTGGCTTAGAAAATTATATCATCATATGGAGTCTTTATTTTTTAGATTAAACCATTGTCTGTCAGAAAAAAAAATACAGAACAGAGAAGAAAAGAGAAGTAAAAAGAAAAAAAAAATGCTCTCCTATTTTTCTTAAGACTAAACAAAACACAGAATATTCAGTGAAATGTGTGGCAATCTAATACTGGAATAAGTCATTTACACCTCTCTCTCAAGCTAAGTTTTGTATTCACTGTTGGTAATATTTTGATTAAACAGTGACAAACTCTGATTGCTAAACTCCAGCCTCACTTGCATTTGCACCATGATAGTTCTGTCAGATGGCATTACTGCACTTTACTTTTTACAACTTTCTTCCAGGCCCTGAGGATAAACATTACCACAGCTGAATTTTCATGGCGTGTTTAATCAGTAGTAACTGGGGGCATCTGTGAGGCCACCCTGTAGGCAAATAATCTTTAGATACTGTCTATATCCATCTATAAAGAGATGGAGTCCACAGGTGTGTTTATCTTTTGTTACTTCATATACCTTAAACACAGCACCAGGTAACATAAGGGGCATGTGACAGGGAAATTCCATGTGGAGAGCTGATGCTTAGATTATGACATTCGCTATACCACTGCAAAGGATTCCTTCTCATACTCTCCTCAGCAACAGCACATGTATGCAGTGCTTCTCTTCCCTGGCAAACCTGATTGGGACTGGTTTGTTGAGACCTCATATGAGATCAGAGAGGGGAAGAGGGAATGTGGTATGCTTGAGACTGCAGGGGACTGGAGATCTTGAAGCTGGATGTAAGCTGAAGGTTCTATATGGGCAGGACACTACTTACAAAACAGAATTAAAGTAGTTGGGAACTAAGATGTTAAAAAAGCCATGGCTTAGTAATCTTCATTTGGAGAGCTGTATAGAGTATGGCTAGAGGATGTGGTACCTTGCTGCATGATTTTGGAGGGTGGCATCTAGAAACAAAACATTTGATGTTTGAGTTCTGTAAGCACATAACAGGGATAACAGAGAGAAAAACTAGTGTAAGCAGCACCATTGTTAGCAAAGCATGTTCTTTGGAGAGCGCATCCTCCTCCAGTGAAATAGGACCTTTGTGGCAAGTCTGAAGATCACAGTATCACACAGTATTACCAAGGTTGGAAGAGACCTCACAGATCATCAAGTCCAACCCGTTACCACAGAGCTCAAGGCTAGACCATGGCACCAAGTGCCACGTCCAATCCTGCCTTGAACAGCTCCAGGGACGGTGACTCCACCACCTCCCTGGGCAGCCCATTCCAGTGGCCAATGACTCTCTCAGTGAAGAACTTTCTCCTCACCTCAAGCCTAAATTTCCCCTGGCATAGCTTGAGGCTGTGTCCTCTTGTTCTGGTGCTGGCCGCTTGAGAGAAGAGAGCAACCTCCTCCTGGCTACAACCACCCCTCAGGTAGTTGTAGACAGCAATAAGGTCTCACCCCTGAGCCTCCTCTTCTCCAGGCTAAACAATCCCAGCTCCCTCAGCCTCTCCTCGTAGGGCTTGTGCTCAAGGCCTCTCACCAGCGTTGTTGCCCTTCTCTGGACACATTCAAGCATCTCAATGTCTCTCTTAAACTGGGGGGGGCAGTGTGATGTGACAATCTTTCTTCTTTAAAAAGGAGCTGTTAGCCAAATGCATAAATAAGCTGAAAAAGACAGGAACAAAATTTCACTATTTCCATATGACTCTTGACTACATTCCATTAGTGGTTGTGCTACTGAAAATGAAGCATGTTAACTATGAGTTATATATGAGTCTGACCACATTTCTTGTTGATTTTGACACAGCCCATGAAACCACCCAAAAGGGGAGCCTTGAAAGGTTGCCTGAGGAAGTTGTTGCTAACTTCACTCAGTAAGTTCCACATTGCCCCTGTGGGAAAAGATAGAAAAATAGGCAGTAAGGCAGCACAGTGAAAGAGGAAAAACATCCCCCACATGCAAAGACAGGAAATCGCGCTGGCAAGTTTCTGTCCTATTACAGAAGCAATAACTGTAATCCTTCCAGCAAAGTGATGCTAACTACCAAAGAGGGACAGGAGCTCTCCAGAAACTCACAGTCTGTCATGGAGTATGTTCATAATAAGGGAAATAAGCCGGCTTGTGCATTTACTCAAGTATGACATCACTGACAGCCAATTAGAAAGTTCCACTTGTGTCATTTCATAATAAAGAAAAGACTATTCAGCACTCACTGCATCAAAGAACACATGTCACAGAGATTTGCACAGAAATGGGTTGATTAATTTTTAATGAATTATAGCAGGAAAAGTTTCCTTGTATAAATTGTTGTGAGAATGCCAGTGATAATCCATGCTTAAATAAAGGGTTTCTGCATGTGTGGGTTCTACAACTGCAGAGACACTGAGCAAAATTGAACTAAAAATGGTGCTGCTCACTCTAACAGACCCAGTTCATAAGTAAAAATGGTGTGGGGCGCACAGTAGTGCAGGTTTTAAGCACTGGAAGTGTGTCCTGTAAGTAGCAGAACGTTCTCTCACTCTCTTTGTTTTCAGTTGCGGAGTGGTTGTCACTCTTGAAAACAGGCTTTTGCTGAACATTGTCTGGCCTCAGTACAGCTTTTAAATTCTCTAACCTACTCTACACATCTTGCTACTTCATGACTGAATTGCCTTTTCTTGCATGGGAGCATATAAATCAGTCAGTTAGGTGATGGGCAGGCTAAACGAGCATCCTTCTGGGCTGAAAATGTGCATCAAATTGGCATTGTTCATATTTCAAGGTGTGTAAAGAAAAAATGGCATGTGTTTAAAAACAAGTAGTCCTCAGATGCTGGTGTTGCACCTGGGATAAAATGGCTCTTGGTTCACCAGTGTGGTTAGATGGTCATTCTCCGCTTTATTTCCGTGTTGCAATGAGTTATATGCTTTCTTGAAAGAGGCATCTACAACTAACTTAGCTTAAGATTGGTAGATGTGAAAGGTCTAGGGTTACAGGCATGACACAGATAGGTCACAACCCCACAGGGTCAGCCCCTGGGCCGGCTAACCCATCCCTCTTGGGCTGGCTAACTCTGCCCACATGCAGCTGGCACTCCACCCCCTGCAGCTGCATGTGGAATGCTATTATTTATCACCTAGTATCTTAAGCCCAAGATGGACTCAAGGACACTTCCCAGCACGGGTGCTCATATTTATCATTTCATGTCCTGTTAGCAAAAATCCCTCCACACTCAGACTTGCAGCAAACTTACCTGCACAGGAGGCCTGACAGTGGGGATAATGTCAAGAACAGTACACACAAGTAAGAACTTCTTAAAGTTATCACAAATACACCCCTTTGAAAAGTGAGTAACCCCAGACTTTACTGGGTGCATTCTCAGCGTACTCTATTCCTTTCAATAGTTTGAGACCACCCAAATTTCAACATGGAACAAAGATGTTATAAAAGATGGCCCCCCAGTTTAAGAGGGACATGGAGATGCTTGAATGTGTCCAGAGAAGGGCAACAACGCTGGTGAGAGGCCTCGAGCACAAGCCCTATGAGGAAAGGCTGAGGGAGCTGGGATTGTTTAGCCTGGAGAAGAGGAGGCTCAGGGGAGACCTTATTGCTGTCTACAACTACCTGAGGGGTGGTTGTAGCCAGGAGGAGGTTGCTCTCTTCTCTCAGGCAGCCAGTACCAGAACAAGAGGACACAGCCTCAGGCTGCGCCAGGGGAAATTTAGGCTCGAGGTGAGGAGAAAGTTCTTCACTGAGAGAGTCATTGGCTACTGGAATGGGCTGCCCAGGGAGGTGGTGGAGTCACCGTCCCTGGAGCTGTTCAAGGCAGGATTGGATGTGGCAGGATTGGACGTGGCACTTGGTGCCATGGTCTAGCCTTGAGCTCTGTGGTAATGGGTTGGACTTGATGATCTTTGAGGTCTCTTCCAACCTTGGTAATACTGTGGTACTGTGAAAATAACTCTTGCTTCAAGTTGGTTTGATAGAAAGTATGTAGTATTGAATTTATTGTTTAAACTTAAAACAGTAAAGATGGGACCAAATTAAACCTTTTTATCTATTCCCATGCAAACTTTTATTGGATAATACTAAATCTATGTGTGACCTTTATTTCTACAAAATCTAAGATATCAGGCAGCCTCCTTAGCCCACTATATGCAAAGCCTATCTCATGTTATTCTACTCTCTTTATAGTGGTTTAGAATTAGGATCTAGGCTGTTGTAATGCAAGAAAAGTGTGAACGCTGATTTTTGCCTGCTTGTGATACTGAAATGATCTAAATAAAAGCAGGGTGCCTCTAGGTCCCTCATGTAGGACCCTATATTACATATACCTTCAATAAAATGTATTTATAATATAGTCAGAGCAAACTGATTTTAAAGTAGTTTTGTGGACTTAATATTTAAAGCAAGTGCCTGAAAAGCATTTTCTCTTTTAGTTCCTTGTCATATATGTTCATTCTGTTACTTGGAGGCAACCAGGTGAATTTCCTCTGAACATTGTTTGTTGCTGATCAAGGAGTGCCAGGGAATAGTGAATTTTCATTTTAATTGATCTGACTGGGATGAGCTGCCACTCTTCTTTGCATATGAACACATCTCTGTATGGAGATTTCGGTTAAATTTTGCGCTCAGAATAATTTAGGATTAAAGGAAGAAATGCGAGTTCAAATACAGGGAGAGGTTTCTCACTAAGACATGTTTTTCCCCCTGCATCTAGCACTGCCATAAATCAGAAAGGGAGTACCTCAGAGTGGCAACTATAGGAAGCAGAGGAAAAAAAGTCTAATTAAAATTAATGCATAGTAGGCTATGGAGTAAATTAAAAGCCAACAGGATCTCAGGATCTCAAGTTCTCAATGCATTGCAATTGGCATTCCTGATTTCACAATTTCTGCTACCAGAAATGAAAAAAAAAACCAAAACCCCAAAAAGAAATCTTCAGTGAGGAATTTGCCTTTTGATTGTAGTACTGTTCTTCACATACAGTTTGCTATAGTTTTAAAATAGAATGGCAAAGAAAGATTTATTTGACCTACCTGTAAGCCTTGAAATATGTATTTAGCACAGCTGTTCTTTTGTGTTTAAACTCATCACAAAAATGTAGCTTTAATGTAACCCACCATTGATCTGCAGTAAGTGGAAACAAAATCTCTCCTTAATTAGTATCATCCAATCACTTTTTAACATTTCTACAGAACACACACTGTGAACTGTTTAATGGACTATTATTTAGAAGAGTGGCAAAGAGCTTACAAAAAAAAATAAATAAAAAAGGCACATAGTGAAAATAAAAACTAGCAGTGTCAATGAAAAATGTGTTGCAAAATAATGGAAAAAAAGATGTTTCGTTAAGATGGGCTTCACTGGCATTTTACTGTGTAGATGAACACTGCTCCAATTACTGCCAACAATGGGGAAAGAGATAGAAAGATATAGATTCATTACTTTCAACACCCTTAACTGTCTACCACTGAATTCGCTTATCTGTTCCTTTTTCTGCAGGACCTGCGTGGAGGGGGAAGGAATAAACAAAGAACTGAGTAGAGTGAATGTGTCACAAATTACCACAAACACACTGTGACTCAATGCACTTTTCATTTCTCTCCTCATTAACTGTGTCTTGCTCAAAATGAGAGACTGGGTCTAAACATAATCAAGTCCCACAGATAACAATTGACTTGACTGCTGGGGCAGTCATCACCTTCTAGCTACTGGGAAATAAATTTAGAAATAAAATGAGTTAAAATAAAATTCACTCTGCTCTCTTTTCTGTGCTCAGATAATTTGAAGGCCATCAAGGCCTGCAGAAACAATCCATCTCTCTGTGAAAAGGAAAGCAGCCTGTGCCACTACCAATAAGGCATGTCTTTAGTGTTATCAAGAGTAAGTATAATTACACAGTGGAAAGGCCATCAAAGTGTCTTGGGCACTGGTATTTTTTCCTGAGGTCTTCATCAATAGTGCTGTCGGAATGAAAAGAATAAGTGGGGGGAAAAAAGGGAAAAAATAATATCCTCCAGATTGGTGTGACTGACCTGCAATCTAGTAGAGCACATTATAATTTGAGAGCAGGAGGATGATTCAATAAAAAATTTGCTGTCTTCCACTTTAAATCGGGAAGGATTAATTTCGAGAATCTTTGTGGATGCTCTTGTGGTCTTGGTTTTGTCAGTGCTGAAATTTCTCTTCAAAGAGGCTAAAGGACTTCCTGATGAAGAGTATTTATACTTGTAAACACTCTTTTCTTATCTCTAATAGCAGTGCATTTCTGAGATGCAGATTGCTGGCTGGTAAAGAGTAGGTAAGGCTGTTTGTTTCTGCTGAACAGTCTCCCAGTCATGCGCTTTTCGTTTGGACAAAGCACCAGCGATGTTAATCGGTTCATTATATTCCTCTCGGGAGGAGCCAAACCCTGGAATACACATTTTAGTAGTGTTCCATTCAGTAAAATAGATTCACTGTACATCTGACACTGTTTTCCAGGGCAGGATTTCAAAAGTGTTTGCCTGAGTCCTGGCCTGTGATGCCTTTCTCCGATAATAAATGTTGCTCTGGCAAGGAGTACCTCTGACCTCTGGGGACAACTATGCCTGAACAAGTCAGTGGAAGATCTGGACATACATGCATCTCTAATGCAAGCAATGTGCTGGCTGATTGTCTGATAATGAAAATGTTTTTAAGAACAGAGAATCGCCTCAAACCCAGCTATTAACTTTTTCCTGGCTGTCTTCTGTTTAATAAAAACAACACGTTAGTAACTGTGGTATAAAGCCTGAGAATAATCACCCAGTCTGATGATTAGAGCCAATCTTCTAATCATCACTGTCCCCAGCAGTCTTGTTGTTCTTGGAACTTTCCTTTTCTATGGCTAATAGATCTGGAAATCTCAACATCCAAAATGGTGGGGACTGTTTGCTCTAGGGGAAATTAGATCATTAAAAAAGTTTTAACCAGACTGTAGACATTTAAGTCTGCATCGGTGGTTTGTTTCTGCTGTTTGCAACATGAATACGTTTTCCAAGCCTCACTTTTTCAGTAGATTTATTGCGAGGAACAAGATTAATTGGGTTGCACTGCTTTGACAAAACTGTAGTTCTTAAATAATAATTATAGATCTCTGATCTCCTTGAGTCCACAAGAACTGAAGTAGAGCACACTCAGCAATGCAGCCAAAATCAACAAATTGAGAAGAGCAAGGGTAAGGAAGTACAACTAAGAGAATGCAAACATAAAATATCCCTGATATGTTCCCTTAAAAAAACAAGCAGTTTTTATTGGCCAGCTGGCAAAATAATATCTTTTTCAGAGGTTTTATTTGGACACCAGAATTGCCTGGAGTTTGAGAGGTTATGCTGTAAGGTCTTTATTCAAAAAGCTCAGTGACAGAAGCCCCATATATGACAGTGAGCTCTGAAGATTAAGATGCCTGGCCTGACTAAAGTCCAGCTGAATTGAAAAGCAGACTGAACCCCAAGTTCTGTTCCTGGGAGCATGGGGTGCACAATGCTGGAAAATGGTTGAGTGGCCTTTGATTTAGCTGTTCCATTGTATTATCTGAAAAGACACAGTAACTGCAACACTGTTGTGGTGTGTCAGCTGTATTCCTATGCCTTGCTCTTACAGAAGTAGTAGAGATGCTATGTCAGGGTAGTGTATAAACAGTTTACTAAGCTAGCTAAAAAGGAGTTTACTTCAGAGAGCAGATGAATAGGAGCTGCAGCTGTACGGATCCTGGCAAAGGCTATGTTAGTCAGCCTAATTACTTTTGTGACTGAGGTGTATATCCTAGTAGAATCTAAACTGGAATGGTTTCCAGAACATAAAACAGGCAAGCAAGATTAGAGATTTATTTTTTTTTCTTTTTTTGGTAGCACTGACCCTTCCAGAAAGTAATTTATGGTTTTTCAATCCATCTTTTTCTACTATGTTGAAAAGCTATTAATGCCAAAGAAGTTTTATTCTATCAAGTAACTGAAACATAAATTCACTTAATATCTGATCACCTTTGTCAGTCACAAGAGAAACAAAGTGACTAAAAATAAACAAAGTCTTTTTGCATGTGTCATTGTAACCTCTTGTTTAACAATAAAATTTGTCACCCAAGTAGGACTATGCTTTTGAACCTGAAGTCTCTGGTTCTCTATTAGATTAGTGGGCATCGACCTAATTGTGCCACTTGGAACTCTATTTAGCGTCCATTTAGTCCAGTAAACAGCCCAAAAAAGTTGTAAAAAATCCCTGGCTTCCTGCCACTGTAGCAGATAAGCACTATGCAGAGGTTTCTCTGATTTAGTTGAGATGAAGATTAGGTATAGCAAATATCCCTGTTGCTGCATTCTCTATCTTCCACCTATTCCTCTGCAACAAACTTTAACATTGAAGGTTAACAAACTTTAACATTGAAGGTTACCAACTTGAACACAGAAGGTTTCACCTCAACATGAGGAGGAAGTTCTTTACAGTGAGAGGTGATGGAGCACTGGAACAGGCTGCCCAGGAGGCTGTGGAGTCTCCTTCCCTGGAGACTTTCAAAACCTGCCTGGATGTATTCCTGTGTGGATTACCCTAGGTGATCCTGTTTGGCAGGAGGATTGGACTCGATGATCTCTTGAAGTCTCTTCCAACCTCTAATATTATGTGATTCTGTGATTCTGTCACATGTCTGACAAATATTTGTCTCTTTTTTTATTACTGGCTACAGTGACTGAAACCTGGCCTAGTAAGTTGGTAGAGCTGTGTTCAAAAGTTGGATGGATGGCAGTGAGCTCCATTAACTTTTCTACTTTGAAATCACTATGCCATAGTTACTAAATAGAGAAAACAGTGTAAAACCCAGTAATTATTATTCTCTGTGTAGCTGATACTCTCTCCAGTGTTTATGTTGTAAAAGTTTTATTGAAGTTTGGAATATACCAGTATTTAAGTTATGCTTGAGATTGTTTATTTACCCAAAGGTTTGTTCTGAGCAGACAAACAACAGGAGGGCCATTTATGATCATTATGTTACCAGGATGTCAGAAATCACTGAATATGTCTCCCAAGCAAAAATAAATGAAAGCACAGGTATTTCTTCAAGCTCAAGTTTCATAAATATAAATGGTCTGTATCACATGTAGGGTTTTTTTTTTCTATGGGGGTATTATTTGGCACAACTTCATGCTGTGCCAGATTTCTGGTTTCCTAGGTTATTGCTTTTTAGAAAAATCTGGATCTGGCGCACACATCCAAACACACAAATTGAAAAATGAAATATTTATCTTGTGAAATTAAACTTGTTCACAACTTCAGTGGTGATTTAGTAAAGAAAAATATATGGCGAGCCAAAGAATGGTGAAATGTACCCTGAATTTTGCATTCCCTGTAAGAAACAACCACAAAACTCATTTGAAAACAAATAGTACCATAAAGACTTAAAGAAAATGAAGCATTTGCATGTATAAAATACCTCATACAACACATCTTCATTCTAAAAGACTGAAGAGAGCTAAATGCTTCTCCAAATAGCTTTTCAAGAGCATTATTTTTTATAGCCAGGATGTTTCTGTTTCCTTAGGCACCTAGAATATGCTATTGGATTACTTCTTTGAACTGCTGTTAGGTTAAATACAATACATTCAGTGTTGCAGTATTCAGTGGACAATGAATGTTCAAAGCCAGAAAAACCAGGTAACAGTTTAGTTGTGGATGTTCTGTTGCATGATAGAATAAACAAAGCAACATAAAGCGTTTCACACTAAAAGTGCTCTTTTATTGTTTGCATTTTGTTATGGAATCCACTTGCATGAAAAAAAAAATCATTCAAGCTTGCATGATTCATCCTAGATAGTTTGTTTGTGGTCAGATTCCTGTGTAGATACAGACATCTGATGTGTGTTTATATACATATATATTTCTCTTAGTTAAATTCTTTTGTAGCAAATGAAGACCAATGTGTAGGTTTAAGGTATAATTCATCAGATCTTCTTTGAGGACTTTGTGAAGAACAAGATAAAATGGACATCCAGTTTCTCTAAAAAGAGACAAGTGTGAGTAGCTCACATGTAGATAATCCACATGTAGATATCTAAGCAAAGAAAGGTCTTCGTCCTGCTGTCTAATACAATACACAAAGGATGCAAGCTGTGAAGGCAGACATGGAGGGAATAAGGCATTAAAAAAATACTGGAGATTAGTTGGGAAGCTAGAACTGCAGAAAGATGTGAATGTTAGGGATGCTTCTGACTGCTTCAAAAGTAAATCATGTATAAGCCACATGTTCCAGGCATGTTTGGTGCTTTCTTAAGCAAGTGCCTCAGCATTTCTGAACAGCACTGATAATATCTCGCTACGAAACATTACCAGCCTGCTTATAACACTCTAAGTTTGCTATCAAAAAAGAAGACAACTATAAGAGGCCGCCTGTGTGTAAAAAGGTAATACAGAAACACAACTCCCCTCCCAGAAACCTGAGTCCCCAGGAGGGGCTCTCAACCACCCCCTCACCTTTCCCCTACCCCTCTCAACCTTACCCCAGTCCCAAGGAAGAATGGAGGTTCGGCCAAGAGGATTAAGAAGCAAAGGTGAATCAGCAAAGCAAATGGAGGGTGAGGTTAGAAAGCAAGATGGAGTTCAGCCAGCAGCCTGAGCTCCCCAGCAGGCAAAGAGCTGAGATCACAGCCCAAAACGAAGTGCCCAAGCAAAGTGACTTTATCTAATATTTTGCTTTTCCTTTCTACACATCTCAGCAAGACTGTGAGTGAAGTAAACATCATCATTGTTATTTCATGGCCTATGATCTAATTCTTCTCACAAAAACATTCTAGCTAGGCTCAAACTAGCACACTGTGCTTTTTGCCAGAAGAGACACCAACATTAAGGGCAGAAAACACTGCACAAAAGGCTTAGCATCCAGGTTGACATGAAGTAATAGTATACAGTGTTACTAGTAAGGTGGAAGTGTAGAAATGTACTAAAACCTTCTAAAAAGTTGCTAATTTATCTGGAATAAAATTGTTTTAACCAAGTGTGAGAGTTAACATGACCAGTTAAAAAAAAAACAACACTAAACCATGAAAAACTTGTTTTTATAAAAAATACACAACATGATAGAAAATGATAGAAAAGAAAGTTGTGAAAGATATTTTGAGTGCAGGGCACAGTGCAATAGTCTTTCAAGGTCAACGTCATTCCCCTTTCCTAAACGTGTTCGTCATACAAAGTAGAACAGGAATATCGGAGGCTTGTATTTCCATCTGTTTCCTTAAAACCAGGTCTGTGCTCCAGCAGGAACAAGCAAAGCTCTGATGAGCTAGAAGTACTTTGGTTCATGATGCGCCCTATAACACTTCCATAGTATGCTGATTTCCTTATGATACTTGTTGAGGGGTTTATAAGTTTTAACAGTCATCACATGGTCACAAGCTGACTTTATGAATCTTTGTTCATTAGCCTCAGCAAAATACTGCAGCACAAGTAAGCATTTCTAATTGAGTTTAGTAATACACTGAAAAGGTAGTTATCACACAAAGCAAATACAAAAGCCATGTAAAGAATTTTATTTTGTTTAGAATTGGAATCTGGCAGCAGTTTTATCCTGAGTCTTAAAGAAAAGTATAGTAAGCATTTAAATCAGTATTCTCATGAAGTGCTGAGATCAAAAGTTAGCAGTGGCATTATTTGTGAAACACGAATGACTTTTCTAAATCTGTTTCTAGGCTCAGATAGTCTAGAATTGATTGAGCTTGCTTCAGGCATTTATGGACAGAGATGAATAAGGGCAATAGGTTCCTCAGAATAGGACATATCAGTGCCTAACTTGAAAACTGATTCTGACAACACTGTCTCAGCTGGTAACTAACTCCTGTGTTTCACAGATAGGTTTCACCTTCAGCCTCAGAAATCTAGGTGAATTTATCGAAATGCAAGTGTCTACGAGTATGCTAATGTCTAAGCTGCTTTTACAGGAGAAGCCCAGGGTTCAGCTCAGATGTTCAACAGTAGGTGACTAATGATGTTTAGGTATCCTAGAGTACCTTAAATATCTTACAAACTTGTCAGATAGACTTGTGGTCTACCAGACTAATAGCAGTTGGCCAAGAAGGCTGTAAGGGCTTTGCAAATGTGTATGTCTAGCCAAATAAATGGAGCTGTTACTCATCCAGAGCTCAGTTCACTCACTATAAAGGAAACAACTCATTTGGTAAAGCAAAAAACTTTCTATGCTTGTCTGTCTATGTTGACTATGTATTGAATGAACATAGTGGGAATTCAGTGTCCTATGTCACATGCAGACAGATTTTTTTTTTTAGACACCTAAAAGAGTGTCTCTGAGTGTGGAACTCAACCAGACTTATAATATCTATAAAGTCAAACTTCTTAATATCTGCCCCCCCACCCCCAAGTTGTTTTGTTTGACTTCTTTTTACTATTTTTTTCAGGGTTCTTAGAAGCAGCTTAGTAAATTAGCAGGCAGAAAAGCCCAAAATCTGATCAAGATGAGGTATTCCTTCAGCATCTTCAGATAAGCTAATTCTCACAGGTCCTCTCAGAATGCTTATGGAGTGGGCCCCATGCAGTGACAACTGTCTTTGTGCAAAGAACAGTTGAAGAAAAATATGTGCTGCTACTATTATTAGCACTTAACCTGTGTTCAAGAATGTACGAGAATGATCATAGCATTCATCCAGGATATGGAAGTACTGGGATCACCTTTGTTGTTTGGCTCTGGAGATTTGCTGGGACAATGAATTTTCATGTATACCTTGGACTCTGCTGACAAAGTATTTCTAACAAACAGCTTTAGTTTATTGTTCATAAAAGTATGGTTTGAGGCTTCACTCCTGACAGATAGCAGGGCATACTCTGGGGTTCAGGTACCCAGATCCCTCAGGCTAGCATCCCTGCTAGTGGGTGCACTCACATCCTCACACAAAAAGTAGTATTCACCAGGGCTTGAACAGGAAGTGTCCTTCCTTGATACAGAGGTGGACTTGGGAAAGGTTTAGACTTGGCCAGAAGAACTGACAAGCTTCTGGTTCATACAGCATGAATGTGTCCAGTGCAGATGTCCTGGTTCTGCTGGGACAGAACCCAGGCCATCCATGGGCTACAGACCATTAGCAGTTCTGAGTCAGCCAGGACAGCTGACTTAAGTTGGCTGACAGGTGTATGTCATACCATGAGTGCCATTCTCAGTATAAAGCAGGAAGTTTGCTGAGGAGAGGGGGACTTTTTGTTAGAGCTTCTTGTTCTTGAGGAGTGCCTTCCTGGTTGTTGGGACTGCTGCATTTTTCTGTTGAGCTGAGTGTGCCGTTGTATATCTTGTGTTGCCATTGACATTAATTTGGCTATTTCATTAATCTGTTTTCATTTCAAACTTGGATCTTCTCTCCTTTTCCTGGTTCCTTTTCTCTGCTGGGGAGGGGTCAGCAAGTGATAAAGTAACTGATACAGTTTAGCTCCAGATACAGGCTAAATGTAGACAGTAAGCCCAAAACTGTGAAAGTTACATGTATTTTTACTAGCTCATGAAGTCATCAGGTTTTAATGACCCGCTATTTTGTCAAGGACATCTTCAGGCTTGCTTTCTTTAGATTATATTATTCAGTTACCTGCCAAAAGCAATCAGAATAATGTTGTGGTTCCAATGACTAGTGCTAAATGTGATATTAACAGTAACACTCATAACTATTACAAGAGCTTTATATTCAGACTATGAACTAATGAGCATATCTGATGAGCCCTTTCCAAGATTTTTTTTGTGTTACTATATCTGCATTTTTAATAGCATAATTCAGAACATGAAAAAGAATGCCAGATTTCCATAAAAAATAGACATATACACGTTGATAATCTACAAAGGCCTAATTAATTCAGCATCTCTAGGGTATGCCATAATTTACAGCTCTGAAATTATGAGGAATTACCTTGTTAAAGTCCTTTGAATCTGACTACAGGTGTTCTAGCAGTGTTCCAGTAAGAGTTATTCAAATCCTATTCCCATTTCTGGTGGAATTTTTATCATTTGCGTGGCTATGTTTTGCCAACAAAAAATGAGAAAAGAGAAGACTCTGTTCACATTCATCTGTGGGGATTCAGCAATTAAATCAATTTGATTAACCAAAGACCCATTCTGCAGTGTATTTACATACTGTAATTACGAATTGGCAAATAGTGGGAAAAGTGGGAGCATGGGATAGCGTGGGTTTATCAGTTGTTCCAATACAACGCCTGTAATACTTCTAAATAAGCAGTCGGATCTATTAGCTGTCTGAGCACTCCACATTCACCTTAGGACTCAGAAAATGAAAACATTCTTTCACAGTTAGCAAGTCTTTAGAAGCCAGTAGTGCAACTCCAAAGGGTTGGCTTGTCTCATCTTTTTGTAGTCTTTTCTTCTACTCTACTACTAACCTATGTCCGTTTGCTGCATACTTGACAAATATCCTGGTTCAATCAGATCGTTTTGCTTTCCAGAGTATTCAGCTCAGACTGCAACTTGGGCTATTAAAAATTGTGTAATGCCTATTGTGATGGTTTGGGTGTCCCCCTTCCCCCCACACTTTTAGAAATTACCCAGACTAGACTCAGTCGGCTCTGGAAATTTGAATGAAGCTTATATTTACAGCTGGCACAATTTACAAGCAGATATTTCACAGTATATACAGTTATATACAGAAATATATAAGGGAAAAAAGGTAATACAAACACAATTCCCCTCCCAGAAACCTGAGTCCCCAGGAGGGGCTCTCAACCACCCCTCACCTTCCCCCTACCCCTCTCAACCTTACCCCAGTCCTAAGGAAGAATGGAGGTTTGGCCAAAAGGGTTAAAAGCAAGGTGAATCAGCCAAGCAAAGGAGGGTGAGGTTAGAAAGCAAGATGGAGTCCAGCCAGCAGCCTCAGCTCCCCAGCAGGCAAAGTTCCCCAGCGAGAAGAAGCAAAATGCTGTAATCTTTGTTTTGCCTTTCTTCTTTACACATCCCAGCAAGACTAGACTGTG
>WAAF01015427.1:394138-439568 GCA_013400475.1 Tricholaema leucomelas
AAAAGTAATACAGAAACACAACTCCCCTCCCAGAAACCTGAGTCCCCAGGAGGGGCTCTCAACCACCCCCTCACCTTCCCCCTACCCCTCTCAACCTTACCCAAGTCCCAAGGAAGAATGGAGGTTCGGCCAAGAGGATTAAGAAGCAAAGGTGAATCAGCCACAAAAGCAAATGGAGGGTGAGGTTAGAAAGCAAGATGGAGTTCAGCCAGCAGCCCCAGCTCCCCAGCAGGCAAAGAGCTGAGAGAACAGCCCAGCACAAAGTGCCCAAGCGAAGTGCAGAGCAAAGTGACTTTATCTTTTGTTTTGCTTTTCTCCTTTACACATCTCAGCAAGACTGTGAGCGAAGTAGACCTCACCATTGTTTTCATTTCTCAGCCTGTGATCTAATTCTTCTCACCAAAACATTCTAGCTAGGCTCAAACTAGCACAACCCTTGAAGCTCAGCTGTCAGGCTCTGACTGGGTGGCCTCTGATGTGCTTCCAGCTCAAGCTGATGAAGAAGCACTTGAAGACACCGAGGGAGCATAACTGCTCTATAGACTTAACAGTCATGTGGCATCTTGAGGACCTGCAGGGTCTTCAAAGTGTCATATGTGGAAACAAATGCACCAAGCAAAATTATTTTAATTTCTTCCCAGTTACTTGCTTATTGGTATTGTGTAACTACTGAGAGAGAAAGAAAATCTGGAACTGTATAGTACTACACGTCCATGTAAGTGATCAGTAGCATGAAGTCACACAAGAACACACGTCTTGATCAACACATAGCCTCTAGTATTTGAAACAGCTGTCTTTACCATAGAAGACAGCTACTTTTCTGAACTCTGAACTGAAATAAAAGTGAAGTCCAGTCTGAACTAGTAGTAGGAGGGATATTAATGTAGACCTTTGTATCATCCAGTATAAAAAGTGGCACTTCCAAGTAATTTTTGTGTATAGTCCATAGCTTCTATTTCAATGTTAACACCTGTTTAAAAAACATCCAATGTCTTACTCTAACATTCTTTAAATTGTTCTACTATTTCTTTACACTAGAGAGCCAGTGGCATCCTGGCCTGCATCAGGAATGGTGTGGCCAGCAGGAGCAGGGAGGTCATTCTGCCCCTGTACTCTGCACTGGTTAGACCACACCTCGAGTACTGTGTTCAGTTCTGGGCCCCCCAGTTTAAGAGGGATATTGAGATGCTTGAACGTGTCCAGAGAAGGGTGACGAGGCTGGTGAGAGGCCTCGAGCACAAGCCCTACGAGGAGAGGCTGAGGGAGCTGGGATTGTTTAGCCTGGAGAAGAGGAGGCTCAGGGGAGACCTTATTGCTGTCTACAACTACCTGAGGGGTGGTTGTAGCCAGGGGGAGGTTGCTATCTTCTCTCAGATGGCCAGCACCAGAACAAGAGGACACAGCCTCAGGCTGCACCAGGGGAAATTTAGGCTCGAGGTGAGGAGAAAGTTCTTCACTGAGAGAGTCATTGGCTACTGGAATGGGCTGCCCAGGGAGGTGGTGGAGTCACCGTCCCTGGAGCTGTTCAAGGCAGGATTGGACGTGGCACTTGGTGCCATGGTCTAGCCTTGAGCTCTGTGGTAACGGGTTGGACTTGATGATCTGTGAGGTCTCTTCCAACCCTGATGATACTGTGATACTGTGATGCTGTGAATTAAGGTATGTCTTGATTTAAGATACAAATCAAAGTATCTATTTTGATTTTACAAGTTTGCAGAGAGACATCTGCATTTGTTTCAGTAGTTTAATTTACTCTTAAATATCAGAGGTTCTTTTGTATCTTTGAGTCCTCCTTAGCTACTAGGTTAAAGACCCTGTTGCAAGAAATAATGCAGGTAGTTCTAGACTCTTGTCATGTAATTTCTTAACCTTTTTATGTAAAGGAAATAGATTTACTCAATTGCTATAAAGTAGGTTTTCCAGGCCTTGAATAATTTTCTAATCCTTGGACTTTGACTACATATATATAGATATATATTTTAACTGGAGGTGAAAAGGCTGAATTCAGACCATTCTCATAATCTCCAGTTCCCACTGATGTTTCATCTGGAAGCTGTTGCTTAATGTGTGGAATAGGCACCTTGCTTCTGAAAGACGAGGCTTGTGCCACACTGTGTTAAGTTACTCTCTGCCATTTAGCTGGCCCCTCTGCCTAGCATGCTAATGTAAGTGACTGCTTACATTATCATATGCTTGTGTAACATCATTTTTCTCTTCTGTTAATTTTACAAGCAATAAATCCAGGAATTAATAAAAATTGAATATCACTAGTCTCAGAACAAATGTCTCTGAAATCCCTGTACTGAAAATGTCCTTCTCCCCCCCCTCCCCCCGTTGCTTTAATATTATTATCCGATAGCTTGTCTTATCCTATATATTTACTCTGTCTTGGTTTTCAAAGCAATCTAATGTACACCTATCTCCTAGTCTGCTGTAGGCTTAGCTTTTTTTCCTCTTTCTTTATTGGCATTTTTCCTGCCCTTTGTGTTCACAAGGGAATGTTTATGATTACACCCAGCTATTGCTGTCCTTCTACAATATAGCAGGCATGCAGTTTTATCCACAGACCTACAGAAAACTCTTGAGAGAGAAGCTGTTCTTTTTCCAGGAGAGAAGTGGGAAGGAAAAATCACTATGGGAAGTCTTATAGAAAGGTGTCTTTCTGAAGTATCATCTTTCTGTAGAGTCCATAAAAAAGCTCAGTCTTCTGTTTATGAGATGTTGCAAGGTGACTTATTTTAGGAACTGCAAAGATATCTGCCAAAGATTCAGCAAGAACGATATTCCTTTGGCTTAAAGAGGGTAGATTGCTGGAAAGTGCACCTGTACAACTAGACATTCATACCTAAACCCATGATCCCAGGCTTGTAGATGCTACGCTTGGTAACTCATCAGATTTGTGTTCATGCACAGTATGTTAAGAAATGCAAACTCTGTTGCAGTCAGGTGCTATGTTTTGGTTGAAAAGTGGTTGAAGAATTTGCCACTTCACCATGTATCATCCCAGATGAACACTTCCTTTTCATACTCCAGCAAGTGAACTTCACTGGGTCATCTTTGCCTTCACACAGATTGGAAGCCCTCCCACTGCCATTTTTAAAATGAAATGGAGCTGGGAGAGCTTATTTATTAATATCTCAGCCCTGATATGGCTTCTTAAAATGCCTGCTATGGTGTAGAAGATAGCCTCTTCTTTGGAGATACTGAGTCTATGAAAACAGAGTATTTTTCCTCCTAAGTTTTTTGTTTGGTTGGTTTCTTTTTTTCGTCCTTTACAAGCAGAGTTCTATTACAACTCATAACCTAATTTTCCTATGGTCATATTATTTTCTACATCACTGCTTATCCTTAAGCCCAGGACAGTGGCAATAAGTCCACAGTAGACATTTCTGATACACCAATCTGTTTTTACGATGTACTAGTGTCATTTTATTGGCACACAGTCACAGAAAGGGGTCTGTGTGGCCTCTAGTATCCAATTCAGGAAGAAATAAAAAGCCTTAATCTATTTGTCATTGCTTGTTGGGGAAGAAAGGCAGGCAGGGACTGGTAAATTCAGAAAGTAAGAGATGTGGCCAATGCTCTCATCTGATTTCCCCCCCCCCTGTAAATATTCTGTTTGAAAGCACATGGGTATGAAACTATAATTTGTGGCCCTATATTTTTTTTCTTTTCTGCAGACTTTAGCATCATATGAAATTCTAGAATGACTTCAACTACTAGACTGAAGTGAGGGTAAAGATACAAAATAGCACTTTGTGTAATAGCAATAAAAATACAGAGAAATAATTGGAAAAAAATAGAAAGGCAGGATTTCTGCTCACAAATATTTGAGTATTCCTTGGTTTTCTTTTTTTTTCCTGTCAGATGCATCAATTTAAACAAAGCATATTGAACACTTGATTGTGAAAAAATGTGATGTGGCAAAAGTGTCATTTTTATCAGATTATATTGGGCACTACAGTAAAAAAGTGCATCAGCAAGAAAATATTAGAT
This sequence comes from Tricholaema leucomelas, assembly GCA_013400475.1. Classification (NCBI taxonomy): domain Eukaryota; kingdom Metazoa; phylum Chordata; class Aves; order Piciformes; family Lybiidae; genus Tricholaema lacrymosa; species Tricholaema leucomelas. Next base: position 398,135 of record WAAF01015427.1, read on the forward strand.
GTGTTGATAGTCCTCTGAGCATCATCAAGTGCCTGACTAGAGAATGAGAAGCTGCTCTGTTAGAATCATAGAATCAACCAGGTTGGAAGAGACCTCCAAGATCATCCAGTCCAACCTAGCACCCAGCCCTATCCAGTCAACTAGACCATGGCACTAAGTGCCTCATCCAGTCTTTTCTTGAACACCTCCAGGGATGGCAACTCCATCACCTCCCTGAGTAGCCCATTCCAATGGCAAATCACTCTCTCTGGGAAGAACTTCCTCCTAACATCCAGCCTGTACTTTCCCTGGCACAACTTGAGACTGTGTCCCCTTGTTCTATTGCTGGTTGCCTGGGAGAAGAGACCAACCCCCACCTGGCTACAACCTCCCTTCATGTAGTTGTAGACAGCGATGAGGTCACTCCTGAGTCTTCTCTTTTCCAAGCTAAACAACCCCAGCTCCCTCAGCCTCTCCTCATGGGGTTTGTGTTCCAGGCCTTTCACCAGCTTTGTCTGAGTGGGCCCACTCAGAAAGGAAATGGGATGACTGGCAACAAGTGATCTGGGGAAGGACAAGATTCTCAATGACATCTGTATCTCAGTCTTCACTGGCAAGGGCTTCAGCCACACTCCTGAAATCACAGAAGATAATGGTAGAGGCTGGGAGAAGGAACTGCCCATTGTAAGTGAAGGTCAGGTTCATGACCATCTGAAGAATTTGAGAGTGTACGAGTCCATGGGATCCAGTGGGATACACCCACAGATACTGAGGGAACCATCAGATGAGGTCACTAAACCACCTTCTATTATATTCCAAAAGTCAGATCAGTCTGGTGAAGTGCCCACTGACTGGAAAAGGAGAAGTATAACCCCCATTTTCAAGATGGAAAAGAAGGTTGATCCAGGAAATTATAGGCTATTCAGTCTCACCTCTGCACCTGGTAAGATCATGGAGCAGATCCTCCTGGAAGCATTGGTGAGGCAGAAGAATAATGAAGAGGTGATTTGGTACAATCAACATGGCTTCACCAAGGGCAAATTGTGCCTAACAAACCTGGCGGCCTTCTATGACAAGGTCACAACATCAATAGACAGGGGGAGAGCAGCTGATGTCATTTTTCTGGACCTGAGCAAAGCCTCTGACACTGTGCCACATGACATCCTGATCTCCAAGCTCGTAAAATATGGCTTTGGTGGATGGACCACTCAGCAGATAAAGAACTGGTTTGATGGCTGCACCCAAAGAGTGGCTGTCAATGTGTCCATGTCCAAGTGGAGGCCAGTGACAAGTGGAGTTCCTCAAGGATCAGTGCTGGTACCAGTCTTGTTTAACATCTTGGTGACATGGGCAGTGGCATTGAGTGCACCTCAGCATGTTTGCTGATGACACCAAGCTGTGTGGTATGCCTGAGACACTGGAGGGAAGGGATGCCATCCAGAGGGACGTTCTCAGGCTGGAGAGGTGGGCACAAGCCAATCTCATGAGGTTCAGCAAGACCAAGTGCAAGGTCCTGCATCTGATTAGGGGCAGTCCCAAGCACTGATACAGGCTGAGCAGTGACTGGCATGAGAGCAGCCCTGAAGAAAAGGAGCTGGGAGTGCTGGTGGATGAGAAGCTCAATATGAGCCACCAGTGTGCATTTGCAGCCCAGAAAACCAGTTGTATCCTGGGCTGCATTGGGAGTGGTGGATGTGCTGGAACATGTCCACACAAGGGCCATGAGGATGATCAGAGGGCTGGAGTTCCTCTCCATGTCCTTTCTCATGTCTCTAGACATGTCCAGAAGATCAAAGGAGGTTCTCCTTCCCTTCAGTTCTACCCTGGTGAGGCCCCACCTGGAATATTGCATCCAGTTCTGGGCTCCCCAGTTCAAGAGGGACAGGGATCTACTTGAGAGAGTCCAACAGAGGGACTGGAGCACTGCCTTAAGAGGAAAGGCTGAGAGACTTGGGACTTTTTAGTCTGGAGAGGAGAAGACTGAGAGAGGATCTAATAAATGTTTATAAATATATGAGGACTGGGTGTCAAGAAGAAAGGGAGAGGCTCTTCTCACTTGTGCCCTGTGATAGGACAAGGATCAATGGACGTGAACTACAGCACAGGAAGTTTAGAGAAGAGCTGGTGGGAGATATGGTGGTCAGAGGCTGCCTGGGGTCCAGTGACCATGAAATTACAGAGTTTTCAATATATAGTGAAACCAAGTGGGGCATTCCTGCATTGGGCTCTGTTAGTTCAAGCCCACTATTGTTAAAGCATCAAGTGTTGATATTGGCAATGATAATGGCACTGCATCCATGTGGCCCAAGAAGCAGCTTGAGAGGTTAAAAGTTACATTACATAGAAATTTTGCACTGTGGATTAGAAGCCACATATTTTACTGTGCTCTTAGGCAGTTACTAAGTTTTTCTCATCACTTTCATAAAATAGAGTGAATGGACAATGATGCAATTTCCTATCTAGCCTAAAATGAGGATGTTTCTATTGCTCTACTCTTCATCCTCAGTGTAGAGGAATGCTGTGATTATTGGTTGGAAATAAAGGGCACTACTTATCTTTTTACTCTTATACTCCCTACTGTTGGGGGGAGGAGGAAGATGTTGGAAAAAACACAGTCTTGGTGCTTGGCTTAGCATTAGCCAAAATATTGGCTTATAACATGAACAATAAATAGCTCTATCACTGAAAAACATGACACTACAAAAAATGCTCTGAGAACAACTAACTCTACCTCAGCCACACTCAATACAGCAGGTATTTGAGTAGCTATGACTCTGTCTTTACAGGAGACTGGGTTCTCAAGGAGGAGCTTATGAAGGGGCAAAGATCAGGTTAACGAGAAAGCAGAAGGCTTTGTGAGCATTTATAGTGTGTCTTAGGAGTGGGATTCCTATCCTCTCTGCTGCATCACAGTTTTAATTTGGGCTTCAATATGGAGCAGACTATAAGATTTCCAGCTAGAGACACAGGGGACTGAATTACAAGTTTGTGCACATCAGCATTTTCCCTTTATACTTTAACCAGATCTGGTTAAGCTATCTTGCCCCCTGAGCTTTCCCCAGCCCTACAAAGCATGCTTTTCTGGTGCATCCTAACAGGTCTGCTAGCCTTAAATATCCTAAATAACTTCATATAGAATCATAGAATCATAGAATGGTTTAGGTTGGAAGGGACCTCAAGGATCATCCAGCTCCAACCCCCTGCCACAGGCAGGGACACCTCCCACTAGAGCAGGTTGCTCAAGGCCTCATCCAGCCTGGCTTTAAACACCTCCAGGGAGGAAGCATCCACAACCTCCCTGGGCAACCTGTTCCAGTGCCTTACCACCCTCACTGTAAAGAACTTCCTCCTAACATCCAGTCTAAATCTCCCCTCTTCCAGCTTAAACCCATTCCCCCTCGTCCTAACATTACTAGACCGTGTAAATAGTCCCTCCCCAGCTTTCCTGTAGGCTCCCTTCAAATACTGGAAGGCCACTATAAGGTCTCCTCGAAGCCTTCTCCTCTCCAGGCTGAAGAGCCCCAACTCTCTCAGCCTGTCCTCATAGCAGAGGTGCTCCAGCCCTCTGATCATCTTCGTGGCTCTCCTTTGGACCCGCTCCAGCAGTTCCATGTCCTTCTTGTATTGGGGGCTCCAGAACTGCACACAGTACTCCAGGTGGGGTCTGACGAGAGCAGAGTAAAGGGGGAGAATCACCTCCCTTGCCCTGCTGGCCACACTTCTCTTGATGCAGCCCAGCACTCGGTTGGCTGTCTGGGCTGCATGTGCACACTGCCGGCTCATGTTGAGCTTCTCGTCGACCCAGACCCCCAGGTCCTTCTCCTCAGGGCTGCTCTCCAGCCATTCATCACCCAGCCTGTATCTGTGCCTGGGATTGCACCGACCCAGGTGCAGGACCTTACACTTGGCCTTGTTAAACGTCATGAGGTTGGCCTGGGCCCACCTCTCCAGCCTGTCCAGGTCCCTCTGGATGGCATCCCTGCCCTCCAGCAAGTCAGCTGTGCCACACAGCTTGGTGTCATCTGCAAACTTGCTGAGGGTGCACTCAATTCCTCTGTCCATATCACTGACAAAGATGTTAAAGAGCACTGGTCCCAGCACTGACCCCTGAGGAACACCACTTGTCACCGGTCGCCAGGTGGACATTGTGCCATTGATCACCACTCTCTGCATGCGACCATTCAGCCAATATCCTACTTTGTATATCACAGTCTTAGCACCAGACTACAAAAAACGTTGTCCAAGGGCTTGAAACAGGCCACTCCTTAGTATGCATGCAGCTTTATACAAGCTATGGCTCAGGTACTATTCACTGAAGCTTGATGCAGATACTCATAGTTAATTACCTATGAGTATTCAGCTATGGTCTTGGGCCTGGAAGAAGGTAAGGTTCCAGGCAACATCTTTATACCTGTGACTTCGTCCTTGGGAAGATCTGATTCTCATGCCAAAATGACCAAATATGTGCATTAAAAAAAAAAAAAAAGAAAGTGTTATCCAAGTTTATGTTTGTATGTAAGGCAGGCAGCAACCCCAGCATGTATAAACTTTATTTGGAGCTGTGTGGGAACACCACCTGCTCATGCTGCTCCAAGAAATTTCACTTACAACATTCAGAAGCAGCTGGGATGTGAATATTTGATTCATCTCACCAAAAGCTGAAATTAGGATTGAAAACACAGATTACCTACTAACATTCCCAGAAAAAAAACATTTTTCTTTTTTAAAGTATTTGTTGTTCAGTGACATATCACAAATGAGCCTGGTGACCTGCAGCTAAAGTACAAGGTGCAGCTGGAAGCAATTGTTTCCATTTTGACAAGCAGTCACAGTGCTATGCAGCATTTGGGTATGGGAAAGAATTTCCAGACTTTTGTAGATTGTCTTAGATTTATAATCCTGTAATGTTAGATCACAATTCAAAGAAAAAATTCACCTGCTTCAGGAGTGAGTGAAGTAAGGACTTTGCAATTAATATCAGTAAGTCCACGGAATACACTGCCCAGTGGCCTCCATAGCATCATACATTTCTTTATACAGACATAAGAGGAAGCAAGATTCAATACACAGCAACTTTTCCTCAGCTACAAAGAGTATACCTGAGGCTTCTTTTGATGTCGCTCAGTTCTTGGAAAAATTGGGTTCTTGTGCTCTCTTAAATCCTTTTACCTTTTTCTAGTTCTGCTGTATGCTCTGCACTATTACTTATTTTCTACTCATAAATTAAAGGATTGGCTGTAACAATGTTCTTTAGGACCATTTAACTGAAATGCCAGATCAGGCAAAGGTGTATTCTTATTTCTCCACTATCATAATGAATAGATACTTAGTGAAGTTTAGATTAATCCCACTTGGATGTTCTGCTCAAAAAATACCACAGCTCCTACTATTAGCTGTATTTGGATGCACAGGCATTTTTGGATCAAAAGGGCTTGGTTTTGGTTTGTTTTTTTTTCTTGAAGGGGCAACAGCAAGGAAAAAGTCCGTATCACAAAAGTACAAAAGCCCCTTCTTTAATAGTTTATGTGAAATGGTCAAGCTACTAGTACAACACGAGAATCTCTCTGGAAGTATTCATTTACTAATTCCTGTGTGGATAGGTATTATTGTCTTATGTACCTCATGAGAGTTAGTGCCGCAAAAATTGTCCTCATTGTGAAAAATGAAGAACAAAAGATATTAAATTCATAGGAAATTCATGTAAGATCCCCCCCCCCCCTTTTTTTTTTTTGTTTGTTTACCTTGCTCTATTAGTTGAGACATTCAACGCCTGAAATGTTTCCTATTTTATATTAGATCTATTTTATGCCACACAATCAACCTGATCTAGATATGGTACTTGCAGTACTTGACTGCCATTTACCCCACAGTGTACTTATCTTCCTGTTTGCTTTAAAGTTAAATGCATTGTCCACATTGCCTTTGTGGGACACTGAGGTACAGGCAAGTAACAGTTCCTGAAAAACAGTGGTGACGAAGTGTGGGAGAGCACTCTCCCTAGGCAGGGCATGAGCTGTAAACATCTGAGCTCATGATGCGAACTGTCCTTGGCTGTCTGGGTCCCAGGACAGTTGGCTGTAAACAGTGAGCACCCCACGCACACCTGCAGGGGGCTGAGCTTGCCGTCCCACGGGGTGGACACCAGGGGATTGACTGACCTATCCATACCTTGTTTGTAGCTCTGAACCAATCTGTACCTTCCACATATGTAAACCTCAGCTAGTTGTGCACACCTCTGCTAAAGGGGTATATAAGCTGTTGCACTTCCTGAATAAAGCTGTACTGCACTGCACTGACTATAAGGCTGCTGGCAGCTGAGTCCTCGTCAGTACCCCGATCGATTCTCGGCCTCCCCGGCGGCTTGCCACCCACAACGAAGGGATTTGCTCTTGCTTCATGTGCCTTAGCCTGCTTAGCTCTTATACAAAAGTGAAGGTATGGGTGGAGGGTGATCAAAGACTGTCCATATTTTTGTATAGATCATAAAATATTAGTTTGTGATTTTTAACTCTGCCTTTTGCAGTTACATCCCCAGTTATTTTCCCAAGGCATTCCCAGAGAGAAGGTGATGAGTATGGACTGTATAGAATCATAGAATCAGTCAGGGTTGGAAGGGACCACAAGGATCATCTAGTTCCAACCCCTCTGCCATGGGCAGGGACACCCTACCCTAGATCAGGCTGGCCAGAGCCCCATCCAGCCTGGCCATAAACATCTCCAGGGACGGGGCCTCAACTGCCTCCCTGGGCAACCCATTCCAGGTTCTCAGCACTCTCATGGTGAAGAACTTCCTCCTCACATCCAGTCTGAACCTACCCATCTCCAGCTTCGCTCCATTCCCCCTAGTCCTGTCACTCCCTGATATCCTGAAAAGTCCTTCCCCAGCTTTTTTGTAGGTCCCCTTCAGATACTGAAAGGCCACAATAAGGTCACCTTGGAGCCTCCCCCTCTCCAGACCGAATTAACGTGATTCCTTAGACAAGTGTTCAAGCTGCTAAGCCAACCCCTCAGTTTCTTCTGAGTCAAAATCTAGTTCACATTCATGTGAGGTGCTACAACAGAGATGCCTCTTCCTCTTAAGCAGACTTCACAGATAAAATAGGACCTCAACCACTTCTCTTGGCAACCCATTCCAGGGTCTCACCACTCTCATGGTGAAGAATTTCCTCCTCATGTCCAGTCTGAATCTCCCCACCTCCAGCTTTGCTCCATTCCCCCTAGTCCTATTACTACCTGGTAGCCTAAAAAGTCCCTTCCCAGCTTAATGATTATGTATAAGCCTGAAGTTTTGGAGAAATGAATGGCTACCTTCTGAAATTTCCCTTGTGCTGGTGCAGCTCCAGTTCCCTATCTGCTTGTGGCAGTAACTAATGCCCTAAGTTGACCTTCAGCAGGTAAAATTAAAATGATCTGCACAGGCTCAGAGGTCTCAGTGTTTAAGAACTCTGCCATTGAATACTTCTGAAAACAGTTGAATATCTTGGAAACCCAGCAACAAAAAAATAGTAACTTCCCTCCTTGATAATTATCAGTAAATTGTGACTATTATTAGAACAGCATAAATCCATCAAGAGCTGAAAGTTGCCAGATCTCCTCCAGCCTGAATTTGAATGTGGATTCCAGGCCTCCTGTATGGAAAGCCTGCATGTGCAATGTGTGAGTGTGTACTTCTTGATCTCTTTTAATCAAGAGAAAAATGGATAATGTAATAGCAGAGTTTTGAGAAAGAATGCACATTGCTGTGCATTGCAATGAAATGTTTCCCCTTAAGATTAGAGTGCCTGGTATGACTCCTCTGCATGAGCTGGAACTGATATATGAAGCTTTTGCTTCCATAAAGGCAGATCTATTAGAGCTCAGCTGGGCCAACTTTAGGGCCTGGTTCTTCAGTACTTAATCAGCCAAAGCACCAGCAGAAGTCAGAGAGGTTTGCCCCTTAATGAGAATTACCTGACTAAATCTCCCTCTGCAGGGCTGGCAGTGTAATCCTGCTGCAGTAAAATGATACATGAGGGTCCCTTAATAAAAGTCTTCATTTGCTTTGACCACTGCTAGCGTTTTAGGTCCACAATGGCTTTGGAAGTTATCGGAGGTGCTTTGTTGGCTAGCACACTGCGTTCAGAGATAATTCCTCTTCAGTGCTCTCTGCTGAAATCCACTCACGTCCTTTCTGTTGCATTCAGCTTTTCTTCCACCTTTTGTCACTCTTGTGGGGATGAGAGGGCCTGGGACTGCCTGCCTCTTTCTTTTTTTCATCCTATTGCAATGGCAGTAAACAAAATGTGTCATTTATTTCCCAAGAAAGATTAAATCATACTACAAATTAAAGAGAAATAGAAATTACAAAAACAAGGGGTCAGACATTTGATCAAAGGTATGTGGCAGAGGGATACCAGGTGTCAGCTCAACTGCAATAGCTTTTTCAGCCTTCAGTGATGGAGAAGAAAGTGTACTAGAGGGGTCCCAGGTGAAAAAAGCATTACCTTAAGCTTCATTTTTCCAGGTTTTCCTTATATTTCAAAGACAATGCTATCATCCCATGCCTCAGCTGATGATTGGTTATAAACCAGTAACTTGACCATGATTTTGAATTATATGTTTGGCTAATATGGCATAGATATGTGGGACATTGTAAGGAATGCTGAGAGCACCTTCTATGACTCGCAAGGGGGAACATATTAGCGCATATCTCCCAAAATATTTTGCTTGAATTTCTGCTTTACTAAGCCATTTTTGATCAGCGAGTAATCTCACTGCTTCACACACAAAAAAAAAACCCAACAAAAAAACCCAACCCAACCAACCAACCAAGAAGGGAGTAAGACAGAGGCTCTGTTAAAGAAAAAGCTGCATTTTTAGTAGCTGTAACAACAGAACTAGGGGAAGCAATTGCCAAGTAGTTCATCCCTTCAGAAATCTGTCAGGACGCTCTCTCTTCAGCTGCTGAAACAATGACCATAAAGCAGAAAGGTGTTTAATAATGTTAACTGAGAAATACAAATGCAACAAACAATTATCAATATTACTACATAATCCTACCTAGATAATCCTCCTGGAAAATCTGTTTAAAGTAAATTTCCACCAGTGACATCATTAACACCAGCTAATATCGTGGAGGAACTCCAGCCCACTAAGAGCGAAGTATCCAAGATGAAATGCGAACTGAGGACTTCAGCAGGAAGAAACTCAATGCCAATGAGAAAACTGAGAAGAATGAGTAAAGCAAAGGAAATAGCACTGACTGATCTGTGAAAACTGGTAAAGACCTCCAAGAGTTGTCTGGGCTCCATGCAGATGTGACACTGCTCGTGATGAAAAAAACATTTCTTCATTCCTTCCAATGTCTGCCATGTGCCAGGTCATCCAGCCTGCATGTTTTCTGGCATGGGACACCATCTTATCTCAATTAAGTGACAACAGTGTTTATAATGATTTTAGCACTTTGCACAACTATTTTTGTGCAGGAGTACTGTCAATATAGCAAATAAAGGTTAACACAAATGTCAATTAAGTAGCCAGTTTACTTGGCATGCTTAATACTTTTGCTGTAAAGTGGGTGGCATAGCAATCTTACTGGTGCTTTTTGCCTTGTTTTCAAAGTGGACATAAAGCAGTTGCAATTCATGAGTGTAATGATTCAGAAAAAAAATGCAATTACTTGCATTTTCTTTAAAATAGATGCTCAGAAAAAAAAACAAGACTTTGATAGTTTCTGGGGAAGACGTATTGTCAGGGCTGCCAGTTTAGGCACCATTCCTCAGCTATTGCTCTATTGCAAAAACTGGGATGTATTTTGTGAGTGCAGACTGTATTAGGAAATAAAGACACTAAGCTCAACTCTAATGAATTTCTGTTGCTCCATTTCCATGTCTTCCCCTTTCATCAAAATTCCCACCTCAACTTGTTGAAGTTCACCTGCAAGTTCGCAAACACTGGAAATAAAGAAGAAGCTTTAAAAAGGAATTAAAATAAAAAGAAGTAATTTTATATTAAAAAACAAACAAACAAACAAACAGCTTTATAGAATTATAATGTTAATTTCCTGAATTCTTTCTGGAGGATTTTGTATTACCTGCAGTCACTGTGACTTCCTCAGGTCTCCTTAAAGCAATTCCAAACAACTAACAAAAAAATATGTAAATACAAGAAAAAAAGGTTGATTTTGTTTGTTTTGGTTTGGTTTTGGGTTTGGTTTGTTTGCTTGTTTTTTTCTCTTTAAAATTACTATCCTATCCTTAATGATTCTTATCAGGACTTTGACAAACAAAAATCTTATTGATATGTGGGTCAACTACATTGTTTACCAGTAGAACTAAAATTTGGCCCTCTCCACTTTCTTGCTGTCCTCTTCTGCCTGTGCATTTCAACAAAGGGATCATGAGGGTGTTTGAGGTACTAATGGAGACAAGATAGCTGAGTAATATAAGTGACAGCCAAACCCCCTGCCTTGCCCTGGCACTATGGTGTTTCTATCAGCAGCACCTGCCAGCCCCTTGCAGACTGATTGCACATGTTAACGTCCTGTATGCTGGCCCTTCTTCCATTACTTTTTGTCCAGTAATAGTACAATAACTTTCCTGTACAGTGACTCCCTGTATCCATAAAAGAATGGGTTGGGTTTTTCTCTCAAGATCACATCCCAAAGTCTTTGCTAAGTCTTTACCCTTGCAAAATCTCATTCAGATCAGTGGAATATTTGCATGAGAAAGCACTCACTTAAAATTAGACCTTAGTGAAAAAGGGTTTGGTAAAGGAAAGGGGGAGGTACTCGTGGCGGGTAATAGGTACTTTCATGGATTAGCAGCACAACAGTTGATGTTCATTGAATCATATTATTTAGGATTTTAGATTATTTGTCTGGTAAAGTACATTGAACTCTTAAAGATGGCTATACATGCTTCCTAGTGTCTCAAGACTCTGTTTGCAGGATCATCATGTTTGTTAATAAAATATAAATAAAATCAAGATAAATACAATCAATCATGATAGATAGATTGTTCAGCCAGGAAACAAACAAATGCAACTCCCTTGCCCACTCCGGGCCAGCATCGCTATTAAAGTTGCTGGACACGTGGTTTGACAATGATCCAGTTGATGACAGCATCCCATGGAGGATGGAGTCAAAAAGAAGGGGTTGAGGGAAGAGAAGAAGAGAGGGAGAAAAAACAACTGAAAGTTTAGGTCAGCCACCCACCCCATAAATGCCTATTTGTTTGTTGTTCAAAAGTGCAAATGCTCTATGTTTGCCACTGACATTTAAGAACAGCTAATAACTTGGTATTGCCCCTATCCATGCCTTGCAAACGACAAGCAGTGACAGTGGAGACAATTTTTGTAAGGACCTAAGAAGTCGGTGCTGTAGCCTTTTTTCTGTTTGAAGATTGTGGATTTTATTCCTTGTCCACATAAAGCTGTCTTGTTTTATGCTGATGGAGTGAATTTCACCCTACATAATTTCACCTACCCTGGCTCAAGTCACTTAGGAAGCCTTTATGTAGATTTTACACTTAATTAACATAACCTCATCAGACTTGGTATTTTCTGGAATTTACACAAACTGGTTTATCTTAAGAAACCCTGAGTGGAGACAATGATGTAAGGATTGCTTTATTGAGAGAGAGGAAGAAAAATATTGTATCCAGCAATAAGGCAAAGAAAAACTTGGATTAGAAGATGGATTTAGTGGGTTAAGAAGTCACAGAACTTTGACAAAGCACAACTTTACTAATACAAATAAGAACCCTGAGCTGCATTTGAATTCACATCACACCACACCTGGTAAGAATTAGTCTAGCACAGCATCATCAATCACAGTGTGGTTGTCAGTTTTGACATCCTTTAAGTCTACGTTGTGTGCTTAATGACTACATTACAGAAAATGTAAACAGACACCAAACATACAGGTATGCCCTATATTTTTAAAGAAGTTGTTCTATATTAAAAAAAAAAAAAGCTCCAACAGTGTTTTGTATAGAGAGTGAACAAATGAACTGCAAAAGAAGCTGTTATAAAAAATAAGGGGGGAGAAAAGTTTCTAAAAATAAAGAATAAAAATAAAGAAACATCTTGCAATATTTGATTGACTCTATTATCAATTAATATTTAGAGACTCCCTTATCTTTTGCTATTGTATATTTTATCTCTCAAAAACATGCTGCAGAGATTAAATATTATCTTTACTGTACATCCTGTGAATTTTTTAGCTTGATATTGTGTCCATGATTTACTAATAAGGACTTTGGAGTCACTCATGAGCCCATTACAAGCCCTGTATTAATAATTCATAGGGGAAAAACATGCTGAAGAAGTGCTCGGGATCATGACCTAAGTGAAATGCCTGAGTACAAACTAAAAATCTCAAAAATTCCTTTTTTATTATTAGCAGATTTCTAGAATTACAAGACTTACAAGAAAGTCTTCAGTTCTGCAGCTCAGAAGGTTGCTCAGGTATTATAAGACCCCCTGTCTCATTTGCTTGTGTGATTTGTGATTAAAACTTCTGCAGACTTCAGCGAGTGCAGGATCAGGTCCCTGAGCCATTCATTCGGGGGAGATGCTTGAGATTTTGGTGAATGTTTATTTTCTGGCTCAACAGCAGCATATTTTGGAGGTGGGAAAAATGTATGCAAAGAAGGGTCAAAATCCAGATGTAAGAGTGGATAGCAAGAATACATTCAAAGGGTGCAGAAGGGGTGAGAACTGTAAATATGTGTCTGATTTGGTCTGTGAATGGTAATATCATCTCTTTACTGAAACAGCATTGTATGCTCTCATGGTACATATGTAACTGTGTCTGTAGGCAATCAGAAAGTTGTTTTTTTAATAAAAAGATCTCACTTTTTCTTTGTAAATTAGTTTTGTTAAGTTTCCAAAGCAAAAGAAGAGCCAGAAAACAATGCTTTATTTTAATTCATTTGAATAATCTTCCTCATTTCTGTGATCTATCATCACAGATAAGGAGCACCTTGCAAATTTTACTATTTCTAAAAGATATATCTTATTCAATTAACAACTGTCAGTGAAAAAAATAGAGAATAAACCTCCAGATCTGATTAAAATGCAAAGGTTGAGTGAAATACGTGATGCTGAAAGCTGTTATACCTCTTTGAAAATGGGTGTTCTTACACAAATTACTTTCAAAGTTTTTTACTGAACGTGAATCAAAGACCCAAAGCTGGTTTGATTTTAGTCATCGGGAGGAATATTTGAATTGGAAACTGCCTCAGGTAGCTGCAGTTTTAGTGTATCTAATATTCATTTATTTATTATTTCTTTTTGTTTGCAATAATAATGTTTCAAAGCTTTGAGGGAGTTCATATATCTTTCAGGAATTTTGATTCTTTAGGATCCTGCATTAATTTCCACAACCAGGAAAAATAAGGAAAGGATAAGCACCATCCCAACTTTATTACAAAACAACAGGTTAAAGAAACTTCATGATTCAAATTATCTCAATTTATGAATGAGAATTTTATTACAATAACATCTTAGATAAAATAATACAATTAAAATACTTTTATCTGTTTGCCTGTTGCAGGTCTGGACTATTATTTAGAAGCTGAGATACTTTCACAAATATATGTGGGTGGTGAACCAAGCGAGTATTGAATATCAATTACTATTTTTATAAAGCAGTTCTTAAAAGTCTTTGGTCTAACCCAACAGTCCTTACTCAAGCAAAACAACTTAAATGCTGTGGGAGTTCTACGTAGCTCAGTTCGGCCTCCTTAGAGATCAATAAATAATTAAAAAATTTATCCTATGAGCCTACTGTGTTTTAAAATTTGCTTCTTTAAAATTAATGTTTGCTTTACTTGTTGGAGAAATAGTGAAGAATTTCTCCCCTGCCTTTGTGCTCAGAAAATTTTGTGCAGGCAGAATCTGTTCAGTGTTACATCCGGCCTTAGTCTGGTTCTGAAAGAGTCCCAGTTTTGGACTGCTTTTCCTTTAACAACCTGATTACATTGCACGATTTACTTCCACAGCTCCAGCGCTCCTCATTACTAATTCCAATAGCAAAAACTTGCCAGAACCCCTGAGAAGCAAACCTTCAAATCTAGAATTAAATAACAGAATATATTACACATTGGACATTTGCAGGGAAACTTTACTTGAGAGAACATAAATACTAACATCTTGTTCTGTGATCTGTAAGTAAGCTACCTTAACTGCTATGCAGCTCCTAGAAAGGCTTCTGACAATTATGTCTTTCAAGCCAAACTTTTAGCAGTGTGTTTCTGAGGCTAGCATATATCCTTCATACAGTATTAATAAAGGTTTCCTGAATTAATGAAAATGTACCATGTTCACATATAATGAATGAGCACCCAATTAAAAGCACAGTGAAGCCAGGAGCACAGATAGTGTGGTTTGGGTTTTTTATTATTTTTTTTTTTTATATTAATATCCATTGTATTACTTTAGCCTTTAATGTGAGCCTCTTCAGCTGACTGATGCCCAAAGGGGAGCTAACAAATCGCTCAGCTGGTGGCTGACACTGGTCCTGAAGAAAGCTAGTAAGGAACACTTTGCAGTCTTTCAGAGCCTCTACACCAGCTGTCACCCAGCTATGGGTGCTGAAAAGCTCCTGTCACTTCATCCAAAGGGATTTACTTGGTCAGAAGGAAAATTTAAATACAAAGCATGCAGCTAAGAAGCTAGTGAAAAGGATTATGAGTGCACAAGAGCACATGTGTATAAGACACTAATACATCTTTAGGAAATTTCAGATCCCCAAAGCCAGGATTACTGCCAGAGGCAGGGTGGTATACGTATGCTGGGACCTTTACCGTTAGAGTTATTATCTTCCAACTATTCAACTTTATAGGTCTTTCATCATGTAAGGGGGGGGGGGGCGGAAGGAGGGGTTGGTGGTGGTGGGGAGGAGGAGGTTGTTTTAAAAAACGCTCCTCTTATCTTCAATAGGGGAGTAAGAAAAGACATTCCTGATCTATTATTCTGTAGAATTCACCTTCATTAAAAACACTCTATAGTTATCATCTGACTATTAATTTGTGTGTGTGTGAGCACTGTTGTCCACATCGACTTAAATGTCCAGCTTAATTGTTTAATCATGACTAACGCAAACAAAGCACGGCATCTCATGCTCACCATCAGAGGAGCTGAGCAGATGAGATGAAAAGCAGAAGAGGTGCATGACAGGAGCAACCTGCCCAGCCAGGGGAAGGCTTCTGACTCTGATCTGGCCATCTTTTCAAATTGCCACTCAAGAAAATGACACACTAGACCAGCTAGCTGAGCTTGAAGGGGAATGACAGTGGGAAAAAATACTGTGCTACAGAGATCTGTAAATGCTGTGCCAGAAAGAGTTGAGAGAGGGCAGCTGAATCTCGAGTCTAGCCTTCTTTTCTTGTCTGTTTTTAAATTTTTTTCCCCTATAAATGTCATTTTAAAATCACCAAAGGGAAAGGAAAGGAAAAGAAAGTGTGAAACAGAAGAGTAACATCTATAAAAACTTACATGTTTAGCCAGCTTAACACTGCAGTCAAACTTGACTCGGAGCAGCACCCATGCTGGCTGGCCTGTGGCGAGGTACTGTTATTCTATGTTAATAAAGCGCCCTGGACTGGCCTGCTGGATGCAGGAAAGTTGCTGATAATGCCAAGTTGTTTAGAGGAGGGACGGGAAGCGAGACCACAGCACGAGTGCTGGCTACCACCGCTGAGCCCCAGGGGAGGGTCATGCAAGTTGTGACTGCTGTTAGCTTGGGCGCGCAGCCCTGGCTTGGCCCCTGGCGCAGGCGGGTGGCGTGACAAGTTTGGAGGGGAGAGCAAGGCAGAAGGGCAAGGGGGGGAGGAGGAGGCAGAGGCAGCAAGCGGGGGGTCTGAGATGTGGACCTCACCTGCAGCCACCTCAAATGCTGGGGAGGAGGTGGGGATATTGCAATGAAATGTGGAATGTTTAATGAAAAAAAAAAAAAATCTATATTTTGGGGGAAATTCCCCGTGCAGAGCCTTTAGGTAAATATTCTTGTTGTGTGTGTTACAAAGCAGGAGGTTTAACAAAAAGTGCTACACAGCACAAACCAGCTGCCTTTAGAGGTCACTAGAACATCGCTGCAGTATTTACAAATTTTCCACGAAGGATTAGAAGTTCGTCTGAAGCCCTATGTACACTATATACAGTTCCAGTGGATGCTGTATACTATTATCTAAATTTCTTCACATAGACTATCATGTATCTGCCCCAGCAAAGCTGATTAGTGAAGCAGCTTGACTCTGACATATCCTTTATGCCAGCCACAAGCTGCCTTGCACAGCCACCTTATTCACTGTGGAGACAGGCCTGAAGCAAGATTGTAACACAACAAATGCAAATGAGATGAGCCTTACACCACTTAAACCGAGATGGCTATAATATGTAACAGCTTAATGTGCCCACAGAAGTGATTGATGTCTCTTACATATCTCTAAAGAGCTTCAGTTTTGATGCACTCTGTTTTTAACTAATATTTCTTTTTACCCCTCTTTATCCTCATTGTGGAGAAAGGAGGAAGAAAACAAAATGCCAAGCGACTTATCAAAGCTGGTTATGTCTCCCAAGATCTTGGCTCGACGAAAAAAATATTTGGAATCAGCTCCAGGTAGTTTATTTAGATTATTCCAGCAGAAGTCTGGCCTCTTGTAAATCAATTATTGCTGACAATAAGCAGAGGTATTTCCTATGGGAAGAAGCAGTGTTTGTAATCTGACAAACTGTTGTAGGGCAATGCAGTTTAAGGGTCCCAAGGAATCGTTGCCATTAATCCCCAAAGACCACAGCCTCACTGTCACTCTGCCTGAATAGCAGACAGACATGAATATGGGAAAAATTTTAGACAGATCTAATACCTATAGTAGCCCAACCAAATGCTGCACTAACCTAACTGGCTATACATTTCTAATCAGTATTCGTTCCCTGTCCTTAAAGTAAACAGAAAACAGATTTCTCCGTTTCCCCTAAAATCAATCTTTCACTGTATCTGTCAGTTGCTTTCTCCCAATTAGTATTCTAAATTAATTTATTTTTGTCCCTTTTTTTTTTTTTTTGCATACCTTGGCATGAGTTTTTCATTCAATACTTGTGAGTAATGTGACAGACTTAAGGTTGTGTTGCTTAGCAGTAATAAAGAAACCCCAAACAAACAAACAAAAAAACACACACACACACACAAAAAAAACACAAACCCCCCAAACAAACAACAAAAATACCCAAAACTTTGTTAATGAATTGAGATGAATCAAAAATGCCTTATTAATTATTGCTTGCCTAGTAGGCTAAGCTTTGGCTCTTCACCTCACTGGCCCAGAGAACATTTCTTGCCTTTGGCCATGTCGGAGGGGCTCATTAAAACATCTCTTGGGAGCAGATAGAAATTGTTAGTGAAAGGCAATGGTCAGTGCCTCAGCTAGAACCCAGCAGGGTAGGGAATCCCTCATCACTGAGAGCTAACAAGGCTGTATGTATTACACCTGTAATCAAACTGCTCTGAAAATGCCAGGAGACCACTGGGCTCTCTTTGTGATTGGTGAAGTTATCTGAAAATGCTGAATCCAATCCATAATTGATGTGCACACATACAATTACAAGCCTCCAGATATCAGTTAAAATGTTGCAGTTGCAAGCCTTAAGGAGTGGTAAACCTTAACATGCATGGCATAAAATAAGGTGTTTGACATAATAGAAGTGAACCTGTTTTGCTTCCATGCACTGCCAGTTAAATTTTAATTGAATTTGCTACATTTGTTAACGGAAACAATTATAGAAAACCTCACTGAAAAACAATGATATATGGATGGGCTTGGGTATCTTGCAGACATTTTGTGAATTAATTTGTATGTTTAAATAAAGATCTACATCACTGTTTTGCCTAAGGTAAGTTAAATTTACAAAGACATGTACTATGACCTTGGGATATTGAAGTCTGAGAATTTTACGTGTCTTAGGCTTCAGGTTAGGATAAGGTGACAAAACAGTGCCTCTTGAAGACTCACATTTATATCTGGTCTCCCTGCAGTCTTTTGGAAAAGTCAGAATTGCAAACTGCTTTCAAAGATTGGCTTCCCAGTAAGTCACCCTCTAGTAGATAAAAAGCTGAAATATGAGATGAAAGATGGCCTAAATCAGCTAAGCAGATAAATTTAGAAGTCAGTGGAATAGCATGCTCCAAAATAATACCTATAGTAACTATAGCTCATCCAGGCAGACTCAGGATGAGTGTTTTCTTTTATTTTTATACATTTGAATACCTTTTGGTTTACTGTATGAGAAAGAAACTCTCTTCTGGTGTGAAGTATAAGCAGATAAACTTCTAGAGAAGCTGAAGTCTGCAATCACTCCTTTCTTGCTCTGGGAAGAGGACATCAGGACGGTAGGGAGGCTATGTAACAATAGAACAGGAAAAAGCAAGTTGAAAAAGAATGCTTTTCGGTATGCATCTATGAGTTTAAGATGGAGCAATTATTATTTCTATGCAAGAGAGCCTCTCTATTGTGTGAAATATGTAAAGAAAGAAAAAAAAAGATAGATAGAGCTGAGAGCAGATGTGAGCCCTGTATCAATAACATTGAAAACTGGTCCATGAGACAGCAGCATAGAACCATAGAATCATTTCTGTTGGAAGAGACATTTTAGTTCCTCAAGTCCAGCTATTAACCTAGCACTGCTAGGTCACCAAGTCACCTAAAAAGCATGTTCTACTGCCTTCTCTCTGATTATATTGTTTATGCTGTATCTGACTCTAAAACATTCCAAAAATCACAAGAATAAACTAAATTTTGTATCAGTCATCAATGAACAGGAATCACAGAATACCCATTTCCAATGTATCTGGCAGTGCTTGGACTTCTTTCTCTTGACTTTGCTAGGGGTGACTTTCATCTCACCAGTCTTAATTGCTTCAAAATATGCTGCTCTGAGTTAGATGGTCAAGGTCCCCCTGTAGGCACTGGAAAGGGACAGGAATGCCCAAAAGGCAAGTTATCCCACCTGTCTTAGAGTGGCAGGTTTGTTATTTGAAGGCAGAGGGAGTCCAGTTTAGGATGGACAAATAAAAAGCTTAGATAAGGTGAATCCTGCCTAATGTGGCTTGCATTTTTTATTTCTTTCTTTAAGTTTTAATTTTAATTCTCACTGAAGTTCATACTACTAAAATAGTTCTCTGTCTGGATTTTTGTTTCAGAAAAGCTTCATTTCACAGTTTCTTTTAATTGTACCCTTTTGAAAACTACAATGAACTGGGAAGGGGGATGAAAAAAAATTCTGATCAAATACAGTCTTAAGGACTGGAATGAGAAGTGTACAAAGAGTTCAAATACCTATTGACATTTATCTGAATGCATGGTTGTTGGGTTTTTTTGTTTGCTTGTTTGTTTTCTATTTTATTTTCATACATGAGAATGAAAAGGGAAAAATACACTAACTTGCAGACTGTAGAAATTCCTTAAACAGAGGGAAAAACAACCATTTTCTTATTATTCTTAGGCCGTAAGGCTAAGATCTAAATGGTTTTCAAACTGTTGTCACTCTGAAATTTCATCCTGACACTCAAATGAGCAGCATAAGGACCTGTTTGTTGTGAGAACTGCATTTTTGTCTAGAAGCACCTTTTGCAGTACTAGAAGCCCTTTCTATTAGATGCTGCAGAAACAGAACAAAAAATAATTGTCACCACTCTCTGAGAGCAAATGGCATAAAGTACATCATCAAATTTGGGACAAGACATGCGTGGTTTAATTTGTAGCTGTGTCTTGATGCTAAGAGGATGTAGATACTGGGCCAAATTAATCCAGATATCACTGGCTGTGTTCAGATCAAATGAGATGTGAATGTTGCCCCCTTCACTTTGATGGTGTAAATGACAAATGCTGAGGAACCGGACAAAAATGTATTTCCCCCACCTTTTGCCATCTCTGAGTTTCTGGGCTGACAGTATCTCATCTGTATAATTCAGAATACCTCAAGGCTGCTTTAAGCTCCACTGGCTTGTAACAGATCCAAGGAATTTCCAGCACATGTGCTGCGGCTGTGGACCCTGCGGTGGAGTGTTAGCAGGATGAGATCATTCGAGCTGCAGCACTTGGATATACCTTACATCCAAGATACTTTGGAGGATACTCCAGCCTCCATTAGGGCAGTTTTCCCAGGATTTTTGCAATGCTGAACTCAGAGCTGTGCTCTGCTTGTAAAGTTGTGTCCTTGCTATTAAATGTTAAAAGATGAAGGGATGTTAATTTGTCACAAAGAATATATTGACAGCTAACACAAAAATTTCTGCTGTGCCTGATTTTGGCTAGATACTTTTAAGAAACTTGTGTCTACTTTCTGTAGGTCAAAATATTCCTGAAGATGTCCAAGCTTATGAATTGTTGTCAAATATACATATACATATATATTGGGAGCTGGCGTTGTTTAGCCTGGAGAAGAGGAGGCTTGGGGCAGACCTCATTGCTGTCTACAAATACCTGAAGGAAGGCTGTAGCCAGGTGNTATATAAAATACTTGAGGTATTAAAAAAAATATTTGCATCTACTAAAGCTTTTAATCAAATGTGAGATCAGTAATATCAGTAATCAGGGACTACTGGTATGTCGGAGCATAAGTAATTGAAAAAGTAGCAATAATTGATAAGTGGCAGGAATTGAAATGACAGATGTCAATTACTATATTGAACTCAGTGATTGTGGTATACCTGTTCCTGTATTGCATATGCATGCATACATTAGCATGTATGTAGCTTTGGTATATTCAGGTGTAGCAACCTTTATGTACATACTCACATACGGTACAAATAGCCCTCCAAACCGACCATTTAAACTCCAGCAAATGATGCTTCCAGCCTGTGGTCCCTGCTCTGAATACAAGCAGGTGAGGAATGGTGCTAAATGCTTTTGATGTTGCCAGCTCCCATTTGCCACCCAACTTTTTTCTCCTCCAAAACCTCTTAACAAACTTCAAAGGCCTCCTTGCTTCTTGCCTTAATCCAGTGCACTGAGACCTCTAGTTCAAAGAACTTTCCTTAAACCCTCTTCTTAAACTGCAACCAAAACTTTTTCTTTCCTTTCCACAAAGTAGCAATTACAGCTCTGTTGCGTGGCAATTGGGCTTGGGCCGATCAGCTCCTGCTATTAATTAATCTCACAAAGGGGGCTCATTTCCTGGCATTCAAATTGACAAGAGAGCAGAGAACAGAAAGCCCTTTCAAAGCAGTTCCAGTTAACTGAGGGAAGAGGTATCAGAAGAAAGAGCCTCACAGTATTTTTGAGGTAGAGGGCACATTCGATACTGCCTATGCTTGCTACTGATTGAATTATTTTGTTAAGGAGAGCTCTCTACTAATCTTTTACCTGCAAAAAGCTCAAGAGCAAGTAAATGCAGGACAAATATTGCTAAATTGTGGCAGAGAGGTTTCACAGGCCAGGCTTTCAATTTCAACTCTCCCAATGCATCTTCTTGAGCATTATAAACAGAAAGTGTTCACTTTACTAACACAGAAAAGGGCTTGGAAAAAGGCGGGAGGGGGGAGAGATGAAGAGGCAAGAAAGAAGAATAGCAGACAAGAGATTAAAGCTTTTTATTCAGTATCTCTTTCGTATTCAAATTGTGCTAAGGGCTCTGTGAAAGTTAGAAGCAAGCTTGTTCAGGAGGGCTTCTAAAGTGTGTACATGGATTTCATGGGAATAGAAAAGAAGCCATGGACTGGGTAATGAAAGAAAGATAAGATGTCCTATATAAAACAACTCAAGAGTGGTTCAATTACTTCAGCAAACCATCAAGCAAGCTTTGAAGATTTGAGGAAACACTGTTAAAATGTAACAAAAAACTCATGTTGCAGGTTTTGTACCACTATGTGTTTGTATACTGTGTGAATTACTTAAGCTTATATTCCCTCTGTGAACGTTGTTTACTTCTTTGGGGTTTTTATTATTTTTTTTTTCTGGAAGAGCTAGGTTTGTCTCGAAGAGTTATGGAAAACGAAACATTCATGTTTGATCTTTGTGTCTCTGTAAAAGGGAGTGTGCCATAAAAAAAAAGGGGGGGGCTGGGGGAAGGCATCATTGTTTATAAAAACAGGTTTGGGAATTAAAGGTCTGTGGCTGACAGTTTCACTTATTTCTCTTTGCAGTTAAAATAGCCCTCTTGACAAAGGCTAAATGGTATAAGAAATAATCAGCTACTTTCACCCAGGGAAGGGTTTGCACTAAGGAATATACCAGCTATAAAAATAAAAGTCTGTTGTTTAGAAAAATACCTATTTTTAATTGCAGCTATATCTTTTCCTCTCCATTTCCTTTCCCTCCCTAGTTTTCTGTGTCTGAGACTTGATAAGTAACATCAAACATGACCCAAGAACAAAGCTAACCAACCATGACCTGCAGCATCTTTCAACCAGAAGTCACCTTTAGCCAAGCTTTGCCGTCTCATTTGCTGTGGTTCTCTTTGTACTCTTCAAGCAGAAGTCCTAAAACTGTAGTGGTATAAAGCTGTCCTGGTTTCTGCCCAGTAAGATTGTTGGAATGGTTTAACACTTTAAGCAATCATCAGTCACAACCACCCTGGTACTCTGACTCCAGAAACACATAGCTGAGCTTGCTACTTTATATCTCCTGAGGTTTTTTGTTTTGTTTTGTTTTGTTTTTTATGCATTCTGATTAATACATCTACGAGGTTCCCAATTTAAAGTGCAACTCAATCCCTTTCTGTGCCAAGTGTCCTGAAACAGTGCTAAATTACCTTCATAGATTATTGTTTTTTTAATTTAGTTGGGTCAACTAGATGGCAATGCTATATCCCATCAAGGGAAAGACAGCAATGACTTGTTTGCTTGAATCAAAATAAACAAAGACAATTTGCAGGTCCTTGTCACACAAGAGAAAAAAAAGGAATGTTACCTGCAAAACTCATCAAATCATGGAGATGATGAAAAATAAGGGAAAATGAAACCTGAAAAACAAAGTTTCCTGCACTGACAGAGGAAAGCTGTATGAACTCATTAAACACAGCATTAACATTCAAATAATTAGCACCGAAGATCTTTTCTTTTGGTGGATTCTCAAAGATCTCATGGCTCTCTAAAAAGTCAGAGCATTAACTTGAGGCCTCAGACGGTCATTAAAATATGGCCCTACACAATCTACTCAGTATTTAACAGCCCTTTTGGGTTCATAGATACTCAGAGAAAGGTTGGATAAATTGTGTTTACCCTGTAGTGATTTAGATGCTTAATACCACATAAGCAAACCGCCTATGGTAAAGCAAACTACCCATGGCTGCCTATGGTAAAGCAAACTACCCATGGCTCTAGTCATGGCTGGAACAGATTTTGCAAGCAAGTTTTAGTTATTTTTATTTTTAAAAATGTTGATTGCAAAATCAGAATCCTGGAACAGGAATAAAATATCCTAGCCTCTTCCAAAAGTTTTGAATGAACAAGAGGATTTTAAAAAATAATTTGGAATTTTTCTAAAACTCCCCCCCACCTTTTCCCCAAAACATCTTGGATTCATTCCCTTTATTTTATTTTAGGTGAGCCACGGTTCGTGAGTTAGGATTAATGAATTTAGGACTGTGTACTCTTCCCCATTCCTACAGGAAGTCCTGTGAGTCACTGTAGGAGGGCAGTGAAGATAGGGCAATTTCTGTGGTCGAAATGAATTTTTGTTCATTCCTTAATTTGTATGATGGTCATTATAATGTATTGGTGAAATCCAGCTGCAATTAAGACTGTTCTTCTAATTATACTTTCTTCTTTCAGGTGTCCCAATTTCCAAAGAATTATGTTTCTTTCCTTCTTTTATATATCACTATTTTTGCTTCTGCACATTATTCTCCAGTGATTTCACTCTCAGTGGAAATCTCCATATATCCTTCTTGTAGCGACATTAGAATCACAGAATCACAGAATTAGCCAGGCTGGAAAAGACCTCTAGGATCATCTAATCCAACCTATCACCTAACCGTTCTAAGCCATGAGGCACTAAATGCCTCATCCAGTCTCCTCTTAAACACCTCCAGGGATGGGGACTCCACCACCTCTCTGGGCAGCCCATTCCAATCCCAATCAGTGGGATCAGTGCTGTGAAGAATCCGTCAGTTTCTTGGATTTCATATACATGTGGGAGTCTGCCAGTCTCTTTCTGGTGTCTTTGGGTTTCCCCCCATGTATTACTTTTTTCAACTAAGCAATATATTATGTTTTCAAGCTTGCAACAAATAAGATAACCATGACAAATTTAGGCAAACTAAGACTTCACATGTGGTTACATGCCACCATCACCAAAACAGGAGGAGATAATCTTTAATTACATTTAGATTTGTTGTCTTTCTCGGTGCTTTCTTCTTCGTGTCCTACTTCTCTCTCTGTTCTTATGCATGTTGCATGCTTGTTGAAGCATCAGTCTTAGCACACATAAATGGTGTGGATTTCTATGTATGTACATACAGATAGAGTATAACCTGTCTGCCTTTAGGGAGTATGAGTGTTCAAGTCTTCAAAAATAAGAGTTCTTTGGAAACTCTTACCAAGCATGTCTCTGTCCTTGAGCTCTGTTAAAGTCAATGGTAAGTTTTCTACTGCCATCAAAAAATGGGAGTCAGATTAGGTGTCAAATGTAATTTTTTTTTTTAAAAATAAAATTTAAAAAGCAATATGGAAACAACTCCTTGGGTTCTCTGATTTTAGACATTCCAGAAAATAAAACTGTCTAAAGTTCTTTCTGATTGCTGAAGAAAATACAAATGCAAAGGAAATAAATTAAAAGCCTCTGATTAACTAACCAACAAAGCAAAGGTCCTTCTCTTTCCCTAAAATGAGCAGTTCCTTTCTCTGTCAGCTTAATAAAATTGTCTGGGGCAATTTTGCTGGTTCTGAACTTGATATAAAGACAAATACCATTCTTGAGAGACTATAAAGCATACCTTTAGATCAATAGATCATAGGAAATCCTCCAGAGATACAGTCTTGTTTATGGTCAGAGAAGCCCTTTTTAGGGTCGAAAAGGAAGGTTTCACAGTATTCAGGTTCATTAGAGTAAGTATCAGCCTAGAGGAGCCCTAATTTCTTTGAGACTGCAAAAGACATTCAATTGAAACCTAAGCCTTTTTTCAATTGTGGTACTGGAATAATAGATTCTATGGCAAGTATCTTGGAGACGGTGGAAACGGCTGCTCGCTTTTTTATGCATAGTTCACTGATTAACATCTGCCTGAGTGAACTCTTATAAACTTGGAATAGACCCAAATTTTATTGAGTAAGCTTGCTGAAAGATCTCTAAAATACATGTATACCATGCCTGTGGGCATATAGATGGGCTAATAGTTAGTGCTTCATCAGCCACTACTCCTACTACCTGAGGACTATACACAGCATTGACAACAAAAGCTACTCAGATTCATTTCTGTAGAAGTGGAGGCCTTGTTTCTCTCTAAAAATCCCTGAAAGGAGGTTGTAGTGATATGGAGTTTGATCTCTTCTCTGCTATTAGGTGATAAGCCAAGAGGAAATGACTTGAAATTGTGCCAGAGGAAATTTAGATTTGATATTAGGAAATATTTCCTTATATAAAAAGTGGTCAGGTATTGGAATAGGTTGCCCAGGGATGTGGTGGAATCACTGTCACAGAATCACAGAATCACAGAAACATTCAGGTTGGAAAAGACCCTCAGGATCACCAAGCCCAACTGATATCCCTACTCTACAAGGTTCACCCTAAACCATATCCCCAAGCACCACATCTAAACAACTTTTGAACATATCTAGAGTTGGTGACTCAACCACCTCCCTGGGCAGCCCATTCCAATGCCTGACCACTCTTTCTATGAATTTTTTTTTCCTAATGTCCAGTCTAAACTTGGATGGCTTGAGACCATTCTCTCTTGTTCTATCACTTTTTACCTGTGAGAAGAGACCAGCACCTACTTCTCCAGAGTGTCCTTTCAGGTAGCTGTAGACAGCCATGAGGTCTCCTCTCAGCCTCCTCTTTTTCAAACTATCCATGGAAGGGTTCAAGAAACACGTGGACATGACAATTCAGGAAGTGATTTAATGGCCATGGTAGTTTTAGGTTGATGGTTGCACTTGATGATCTTAGAGGTCTTTTCCAACCAAAACAATTTTATGATTCTATGGCATCAGGTGAGTGTTGTGGTAGATCTGATAGGCTGAAATATGCTTATACATGTCCTGTCTTGCCCAAGCATGTTTTTCTGCTCTCCCTTCTTCTGTTTTGGGGAGAAGCAACCATGGGAAAGTGGACAAAGAACCTGGAGCCACTGAGTCTGAGGACTGTAGCCTGCTCAGACTTGTTTGGCTCCTGTGGTAAACAAGGTACACATGCTTAGCTTGTGCCTGCCTTGTGCAAAGCCTACGCTTTCCCCAAATTTGGGTAAAGCAAGCCTATGGTTTCATGTAATATGGCCAAGCTTGCATAACTGCCATTCTGATTGGCTATTCTGTGTCCAAAGACCCATTAGTTTGAGCCTGTGTTGATAAAAGAGTTGAGCAGGTAACGCAGTGTGCTCTGCAATTGTATTTGTGCCCACTGTTGCTTGCTGCTGTTGCTCAGTGCCTCAGTGCATCCTGAATTACTTGGAAACTCCACTGCCTTGAGTTTACCAAAACCAGGCTCTAAATGCCTCCATGCAATTGGCCTGCATAGCCAGTGTGACATCATGCTAAGACTGCACATCGCAAGACATCCTGCCTACATCTGAAAGTCTCCTGCCAAGATGGGAAGTCCTGGATACACAGGTTTTCCAGAGAAGCCAAGGGGCAAGGTCAGAGATAATCTGAAGCTGTAGCTAGCCCTGTGAGTCAGAAGATAGTATTTTGTGAGTAAATACTTAAAGCCTCTTGTAATTCGTCATAGCTTTCTGCCATAAGCAGAAGGAGCTCCTTGAGCCCATCTAGCAGGCAGGCAGTATATTGACTGCAAGCGATATTTGGCCACAAGGACATTCTCTTCCAGTTCGATTAATGTTTATACATTTTTGCAATTATTTCAAGATCCTATGTTATTATCTGTAAAATGTTTCCATAACCATGTGAAGAACCCATTATTATTGAAGTTAGTGGTCAAGGATGGCAAGAGTTCTGAATCAATAAACAATATTAGTCTTGGAAAATATAATCTCGTGTTAATTATCCCTCCATAACAGTGAGATTCCCCTTTGGTCTTTTATTATCCACTGGACCTGGATTGCAAAGCATATTTCAGTGATTACAGGAGCAATAAGCATATAACAGTTATCATTGAAGCTTTTCTGAGCATCTGCATAGGACAAACAAAGCTTTTCACTTGGAAGCTCTTGAAGTCCTTTGTGTGATTGTAAGGCAGGGAGAAATATATAGTATATGAGTGAAAGTTTTCAGAATGATACATTAAAAAAGATGTTCTAGTAACCCAACCATAGTTGAAAGTGAGTTCATTAAATGAAGTAGTTATCTGCCATGTTTTACTCTACAGCACCTTGAAAGCAGGCTCACTATGATCACAATACAGGGTTTCAATGTCCTTATTCAGACTGAGTGGAGTCTTACTTTCCAGATTATGACTTAGAGTGGATAAATACTTAGACTCCATTTCCCTTTCCTGCCAAGGCCCCACGGTTCACCATGTGAACTGCTCAGGAAAATCAAAAGCAGGCAACAGTGGCACTTGGCTCAGCAGAATGCTGTGTGCTCAGCAGGATGCTCTGGAGGGTAAGTGGGTACATTTTACAGTTTGTCTGATTCGAATTTTTCAGTTTTTCTAAATAAAATACTTCATATGTGGATCAGATTAACCCCACATTATAAGTTCAATGAATGCAAAATACACCCCAGAGGTCAGACAGGCTCAGGACTGATATCCAGAGCATAGGAGAGAGGACACAGATGTTGCACATAAAAAACAAGAATGGGAGGGAAAATGTGAGGTAGCTAAGAATACGTGAGAAATGAAGTTCTGACCTGACTTGGTTTCTTGTTGTCACCCATTGTATAAATACTGCATCATCATTACAACTAAAGGAAAATCAGACTATGATCACTGAATATTGAGGAATGTCTCTCTTACTGGACAGCATAATTACAGAAACACCTGTGCAGGGTATAAACATACTGGCATATAGATAATGTTTCTGAAGTTTGATAGCCCTTAAAGTTATTCTTTTTTAGTGGTAATGGAGAGATCTAGATAGTTGTTGTATGATGAAGTATATTGCACAGAGGTACAAACCCTGCTTTTGTTTACTCATGTGGCAAGATTTAACACTTTGTTTAACAGTGAACAATGGTTGTTACCTCCTTACTACTATTTTAATAGTTTGTATATCTCATTTATAAAAATTATAACAAGACATTGATAGATGTTGAGCATAGTAAAATAAATAT
Source organism: Tricholaema leucomelas (assembly GCA_013400475.1). Lineage (NCBI taxonomy): Eukaryota > Metazoa > Chordata > Aves > Piciformes > Lybiidae > Tricholaema lacrymosa > Tricholaema leucomelas. Next base: position 426,483 of record WAAF01015427.1, read on the forward strand.
GGGAAAGTTATAGTGGTTTTGTCTCAAAGTACAGTCAATAATCCTCTGAGAAACACTTGTACTGTGACTATAGTTAGAGGTGTATTTTTTGTTAAATAATATATATAGAATCTAATAAAAGGGATGTTCATGCTTTAAATGTGAAACAATACTCATACCTGATATCTGGGGAGAACTGGACTATAAATACTGATTTTCTAGGGAAAAAAAGAAAAAAATAGAAAAGGCAAAACAGTGTTACAATTATTTACCAAGCCACTGAGAAAAAATGTACTGAAAACTAAGTTGGAAGTTCCCTAATCAGAAATGTGTCATTGTACCTCATATAGACAACTGCTGCAGATAGCTAAGACTGCAGAGAATAAAAACATCCAGTTTACATAAGGACATATTTATTGACCACATATTAAAATAGTAGGAAAGGAAAATACTCTGACTTAAAGAAGTTACATCATATAATTATTCTTGTGGTTTTTTTTGATTTGTTCTCTCTACTTATATATTCCTAGGATTTGCTGCCAGGCTTTTTTCTGGCTGTAACACGTCAGTTACAGATTGTGGTGCTGGATCGTTCTGTTGCACACCTTGGCTTTACCCATCCTCCTGACCTGAAACAAGGCAGTAAACTGAGTAGAAGTGATGATACCACTTATCTACCAAACTCTATTAAGGAAGGAGCATAAGGAATATGTGAGAAGTTGGGGAGAAGGTCTGTGACATTCAATTTAACAGCAATGCTGTTTAAATGTCCAGTATTAAGAGTTCACTCTGGAAAAACAAATTGCCTATATAGCTATTTAGCTGTAGCCTACTGCTTAGATTCAGATTTTAAGTAGTGCAGATTTTCTTGTTTAGAACAGACTTTTTATAATCCTTCATGCTTTACAAGGAATGACTTACCAGAGGAGTATTCATAAATCTCTTATTCTAACAATTTTTGTATTTAAAGAATAAAGTCAGCAAAATATATAATCACCAAAGATAATGATAAGGAGCAGTGAAAAAAACAAACAACACAAACCAAACAAAACCACCACAACCAAAAACCCAACAGCCAAGAAAGTCTAAAAGATAACAAGCTTTTCCAATAGTTTACTGCAGAAAGCCATAGAACAGGCACCAGCATGAAATAATGAAAGGAGTATGCATGATTTTAAATTATCTTGAGATAATACTTGAAATAATAAAAAAAAATATTTCACGTTCAGCAATCTCTATGTGGTCTCTCAGGTCTCATGCTGTGTACACACTAGTCACAAATAATTAGTGCACACTGTAGTAAACAGACACTGAGAAGATATGGTCTTAGAAATTATTTTGAGGATATTTTTCTTTCTATATTTATTATGCACTGGAAAATTCTTGTAGTCAGTTCGGGATCTGAAAATATTTGAAATATGTACTGGTTAAGAAATTAAAAGCTAGCAGCTATTCTGTTAAAAAGGTACATATGTCTAGCTCTTCATATGCCATTCTATTTCCATGATAGTTTGTCTAAAAATTCTGCATAACCATTCAGATGTTTATTATGTTTAGAATGGTGACAAGAAAATACAGTGGTCTGCAATATACACATTTCTAAGGTATGGCAAGACATCCTCCTCAGCACAGGGGTTACAACATAACACAAGCCCTACGAGGAGAGGCTGAGGGAGCTGGGGTTGTTTAGCCTGGAGAAGAGGAGGCTCAGGGGAAACCTTATTGCTGTCTACAACTACCTGAGGGGTGGTTGTGGCCAGGGGGAGGTTGCTCTCTTCTCTCAGGCGGCCAGCGCCAGAACGAGAGGACACAGCCTCAGGCTGCGTCAGGGGAAGTTTAGGCTCGAGGTGAGGAGAAAGTTCTTCACTGAGAGAGTCATTGGCTACTGGAATGGGCTGCCCGGGGAGGTGGTGGAGTCGCCGTCCCTGGAGCTGTTCAAGGCAAGATCGGAAGTGGCACTTGGTGCCATGGTCTAGCCTTGAGCTCTGTGGTGAAGGGTTGGACTTGATGATCTGTGAGGTCTCTTCCAACCCTGATGATACTATGATACTATGATATGATACTATGATAAATCTACTTCAAACTCATAAAAGCAATAACTTACATGTATTTTATTACCATAGGCACATTTATTAGGATTAAAATTTTACAATATCATAATACCCCTAGTGGCTCACCTTACAAGTATTAATGTGATAAGAACACTATTAGTAAATATACACCATACAGTAGCTATTTTCAGAAAAAGTGCTACTTTGAATCCCAGGTATTGCATTTGTCCTGAAGAATATTTAACTGCTGTTCAATATTCATCCCCCAGTTACAAACTAAAATAAATCCATAATGCTTACACACGCAATGTTGCTGTGCCCCAAAATGGCTGTTGCTACCAGATGTTTCTCAGAAACATGACCCTCAATAAAACAGAAAATCTGTATGCCTTTGGTGCTCTCCTTGCAAATGGTTATTGGAAAATAAACTGTTGAATGTTTTGAAAAAGTGGTCATCTGTTCTTGCTCAGTATGCTAGTTAAAGTATTTTTTATATATGGATTTATATATGTAAATTTAAGTGTATATATATATATATATATATAATAAGTATGCGAAATTAAGAGCACTCCAGATGTTCTTCACCTTTATGTAACATGCACTTTTCCACCTGTTCATTATTGGTCTTCATGACTCTATTTTGACAATAACACATAAAGTAAAGAGCACTTTGGGAGGATGTTAGATATAAAACTATAGCAGTCATCAACTTAATGTGTTTTGGGATATTTCAATAACATTTGTTTATTTAATACATCACTGTGGGTGGGATTCATTTCACCTAACTTCAGACATCTATAATCTCATCTAGTCATGCCATGGTCTTGTGGAGACTGATAGGCACATTTAGGGCATCAATCATCTGACAAAATTCTACTCTGGAAGGAGATGAACCATGCCCAAAAATTTCCTGTCCTGTCCTGTCTCACTGAGTATAAAGGCTAAGGTGATTAACTTAGATATGGATGTCGGGTTTAAAAACATCTACATTTCATCTTTGTGTCTTGTGGAGATACAAGAAATTCTTAAGGTCTTCTGTTGAGATTAGGATGACTGGAGTCTGAAGTGATGCTAGCATAAGGAAGAAAAAGAGCAGAACAGTCTGTCCAGTGGCAATGCTCAAAATGTTTGGGGTCGGTATTTGGCTATAGTAATTTCAAGGGTTTTCTGGATAGCTTACATTTGTTCTTATGGATAAGAAGACTGTTACATTTGCATGTGGCAGTGCAAATGCACTGCTGCTTGACTTGGATATGCCTCTTTGAGTGCAAGAGATAAGTAAGCAAACAGAGATACAACCTACCTCTGCCTGGAAAGACCAGGCTCCTGAAGGTAACATGTTACCTTTGTGAACGTGGGTTAAAAAGGCCCAAAGAGCAAGGGCATTCATTCTTCACTGGTCTTCTGTATGTTGAGATCAGCCTTCTTGGTCTTCTTGAAAACATCACTGTTCTGCAAAAGGTATCTATCCAGTGGAATTGCTGGAATGGTATCGTTCCACACTGCTGGTCACATCTTAACACTGCTTTGAGTCCTCTTGTCACCATCTCCTTTGCTGTAAAAGCGACCTGCCAATTTGAATAAAGTGACCGTGAGGCAACTTCTGAGTGAAAATAAAATGCAAATATATGATACTGTGAGCATTATCTAGCGAGTATACAAATAAGCATTGCCATCTGTGATAGTTTTTTCCAAATGTGATTTTCAGGATCTGGTTTATTTTTTTGTTTTCAGTGGAAAGTTGTAAGGAAATCTGGCCTGAAGTATCTGCCATCAGTATATCCATTTCTTCTTTATGAACAGCATTCAATTATTTCATCTGAGCACTTTCCTCTTCCTATGCCCTTTGTTAAAGAAAATCAGTTATTGGAGAGAAAGGATGCTTACTGTGGGAGCAAACTGTCGTAGTAGTTTGCAGATCAATATTGATTTTTCCTATTCAATGCATATTTTATTGTTAATTGGATGTTGGGTGATTTCATTTTGGATATATGCAAATATTTCTGAACTTTTTAATTAGAAATAATAATAAACCATAATTTAAAAAAAAAAAAAGAGAAGCATTTCAAGATATGTAGAAAAACAAATCTAGATTAGATTTTGGACAGATGGTCCGATTTGGTGCAGCAGAAAAGTAGCACAATTAAAACCTAAATATTGTATGTTTCCACACTGTGTGAGTCAGAGGTCAAACGTAGGCATTTATTTTTAATTTTGCCAGAAGATCTTGTCTAGTGCACCATATAGAGCAAAACTAAGCAAGATTAATGCATATGCCTGACTAAGTATGATTGGAACTTTCTGCTGGCATTTATACATAGGTTTAAATTCATTAAAATATAACTATCTAATATTTGTTTTATATGACTGAATTAATTACATTTGTAAATGTTAACACTCAATGACAGGTCTACACAAATCACCTCATTAAAATACAAGTACACTGTGTGCCTGAACTTTTAATTTTAACTTGTTTTTAGCTAACGTCAACATAACTGTTGACATTAAAAACATTAACCTATTGAGGAGTTTGCTTACCATCTCCTGCACATTCCTTGTTGTCAGTAAAGGAATTATTAAAGAAACAAAGAATCTGAGACAACAAACTGACTGGACCTTGAGTGGCAGCTATCATTAGCAGAAGAACTTGGTGGATGGTTTCCCTTGTCCTAATTAAGAAAAGAGTGAATGCAGCATGCAGAAACCTAAATGCTTTCAAGCTTGTAAAAGTTATAATGGAAAAAAATAACGTCTTTCTCTCTCTGCTCAGTCTTTTATGGCCTCCTTTAAAAAAAAAAAAAGAAAGATAAATTAAAGAGGAATTTAGTTACAATAATATTACAATACTAGCACTTGGTATGAGAAAGAGGAATTCTCTTCTCTGCTTGCAGGTGATTCCTGTTTTTTCATTTTACTGCCTTCCTAAACTGTGCTTCTGCTTCACAGTCTGGCATGGATAAAGTACTCCACATTTGAGATTTTATTTGTTTGTGTTTATTCTCCCTCACCATTCTCCTTTTTCCATCCAAGTCATTCAAAAGTCTTCCTTCTTAAATTTCACTGATGTTTATATCTTTATCAGTTCGTGATTGTCCTAGAAGTTTGTCAGATGAGGAACTGTGTGTTTTCTCCAAGTCTGTTAGTCTTTTGTCTAGAAAAAATACCCAGTTAATTCTAACAATACCTTCTGTGTCTCCTGGGGCAGGTTTCAAACAATATGAATAAGTCCTTATCTGCACATGGGTAATATTTACCAGTTAGATGATCACAAGCAAGTTCATATCACATGCTCTGACTAAATACACATGCCACAGGAGAAAAGATGGATATTCTGGTCAGCAAAGGAAGAACGGTTAAGACTCAGCTTCAAAACTCTTAGGTAAGCTCTCTTTCTTGAGGAAAATGCCTGAGGACTTGTAATACCTGTGAGGTACATGAAAACAGATTTTCAGTTACTAGTGCTGGCTCCAAAGACAACCACTTCTTGATTGTTTGATACTCAGAATATCTAGCATGAAATTCAAAAAGTCCTGAGCTTTCTTTGGGGTTTCAGACTTTATGACATTGCTATTTCTAACTTTATACTTTGATTTTAAAAGCCAGATACTTTGCATTGTGTCCTCTGCCAATATTAAACAAATATATTGTAAATTATACGTGTGAAGTGTGATGTAGAGAAGCAGTTATAGTTCATTATTACTCTCTTACAGCTCTGCTCTAAAGCTAAATAGGTCAATGTAGATTATCCTAGACAATGTGCTAATTTAGATTCTACCTACATATCTACTATACTAAAAATTTGCAGCATGTATGCTTGTTTTATTTATAAAATTTTCCTGTCTAAGGAAATCTCTTTGATCAGCTGAAAAATGGAATAAAAGATTAAAAAAAACACATTATTTGTGGACACAAAATTTTCAAAGGATCACTGTGTCATTAATTTGCATAAAATTTCAGATTCATTTAGGAAAAAAAATGACAAATCATAGCTGAAAGCACGTTCAAGTGAAACCATACATAAACCTACTGAGATAGATGCAAAGATCAAAACTAGTGTGCTGCAATTAATAGAAATTCCAGACATATTCTTAATAGGGTGAAGATACAAAGTTGTGTTGGTATATCATTATTCGAATGACTGGCTGGAGAGGTGGGCCCAGGCCAACCTCATGACATTTAACAAGGCCAAGTGTAAGGTCCTGCACCTGGGTCGGTGCAGTCCCAGGCACAGATACAGGCTGGGTGGTGAATGGCTGGAGAGCAGCCCTGAGGAGAAGGACCTGGGGGTCTGGGTTGACGAAAAGCTCAACATGAGCCGGCAGTGTGCACATGCAGCCCAGACAGCCAACCAAGTGCTGGGCTGCATCAAGAGAAGTGTGGCCAGCAGGGCAAGGGAGGGGATTCTCCCCCTTTACTCTGCTCTCCTCAGACCCCACCTGGAGTACTGTGTGCAGTTCTGGAGCCCCCAATACAAGAAGGGCATGGAACTGCTGGAGTGAGTCCAGAGGAGAGCCACAAAGATGATCAGAGGGCTGCAGCACCTCTGCTATGAGGACAAGCTGAGAGAGTTGGGGCTCTTCAGCCTGGAGAAGAGAAGGCTTCGAGGAGACCTTATAGTGGCTTTCCAGTATCTGAAGGGAGCCTACAGGAAAGCTGGGGAGGGACTATTTACAAAGTCTAGTAATGTCAGGATGAGGGGTAATGGGTTTAAGCTGGGGGAGGGGAGATTTAGACTGGATGTTAGGAGGAAGTTCTTTACAGTGAGGGTGGTAAGACACTGGAACGGGTTGCCCAGGGAGGTTGTGGATGCTTCCTCCCTGGAGGCGTTTAAAAACCAGGCTGGATGAGGCCTTGGGCGAGCTGCTCTAGTGGGAGGTGTCCCTGCCTATGGCAGGGGGTTGGAGCTGGATGATCCTTGAGGTCCCTTCCAACCTAAACCATTCTATGATTCTATGAAACTATAACACTTGGCATCATTATTTATATAATCCTTACACACTTGAATAAACATTTCTTTAGATGCACTTCTCTTTTGATTCTGAAGTCAAAAAGGAGAATCGGCATTTTGCGCTGGTCCATGGAAAACAGATGAAGGTCTTTGGTGCACATAGTACTGCGAAACTTCGAACTGTATGGGATACACAATTTTCATGATGGAATGTGACTGATCACTTGTGAAGGTCGTTGTTGCACACCAGTAGTAGAAACTCCAGAAATACTCAAAAGGTTGTAATTGTTTAGGAATTCCTGTGAATGCTTTCAAATGTTACGTAGAATTCTGAGTACTAAGACTGTTCAGAAATTTTTGGAGAGGCAAATAAAAACCCTTTAACAAACAAGACCAGAGACAAAATTCTACCAAATGCATACTTGTGGGGAAACCATCCCTACCATTCTCTTTGCCTATTGTACCCCAGGGAGTATATCACAGCTTCCTAATGACCTGATGATCTCGAAAAGAAAAAAAAAAGAATAAAGAATTTGCTTAGTTTTGTTTATACTCATATGTTATAGAATCATAGAATGGTTTAGGTTGGAAGGGACCTCAAGGATCATCCAGCTCCAACCCCCTGCCATAGGCAGGGGCACCTCCCACTAGAGCAGGCTGCTCAAGGCCTCATCCAGCCTGGCCTTGAACACCTCCAGGGAGGAAGCATCCACAACCTCCCTGGGCAACCCATTCCAGTGTCTTACCACCCTCACTGTAAAGAACTTCCTCCTAACATCCAGAGTAGGTAATGTACACTCTAATTTTCAGTCCAGACTCTTTATATTAGATTATTGGTTTTCCTAGATTACAGCCAAGGGGATATATGTGAGAAGAATAACCTTTCTTGCAATATTATGATATTTTCAGTTAATACAGTCAAGAAGCTCAAAAATATGTATACAAATTTAAAGACATTTTTTCTATTTATGCATAATTATTTTGATTCATTTTGAAGCAGAAATAGTTTATCTCAGTCACTTAATTCATGCCTATTATGCTAATTTCCCCTTCTGAGTACTTATTTGCATTTGGACCATTAGGGCACATAAACCAGATTTGGGATTGTTTTCCTTTAAGAGATCATTTCTTACGGCATTGCTGCACGTGGTTTCATAGTGAATTGACTGGAAGAAGTCAAAGAAATTGTGAGAGTTTGACTTGCTCATAAGAAGTGGATTGTTGTTGACTGATGCCCTAAAAAAATCTGCGTTTTGAGGAAGGACATTTTTATAATCAGCTCTGTGAGGTAGAGCAATGACTTCAGGTCATGACGTGTAAGATAGTTCTCATTAGATTCGTGAGGTCACGTACTATCAAGGATAACTATTTTCTTTGTAAATCACTGTAGAAACAGTACATTTATAATTAATTAATTTCCCCAGTGCCTTGCAAGACTACTCTGTACTTCATTACTCATTTTCCTGAAAAAAGAAAAAAAAGAAAAGAAAAAAAGAAAAAAGAAAAAGATGAGGCACCAGTGTTGGGAGTGATGACTTTCCAAGTAAGAGTTGTCACAGAATGAGCAAACACTTGTTCACCCATTTTCAGCCACTGACTGAAAAAAAATAATAATTAAAACCCCCAAACATTAAAACCTCACATAAGTAAAAGAAGGTAACAATAAAAAGGGGTGATCATTGTGTGATATGAGCATGTAAACAGCTGATCCAGATCCAGCCTTGAAATCTAAATATACCTCTCCAACCTGATCTCTTTCTATGATCAGGTGAGCCGCTTGGTGGGTGCGGGGAGGCCTGTGGATGTGGTCTATCCGGACTTCAGCAAGGCCTTTGACACTGTCCCCCACAGCAAACTGCTGGCTAAGCTTTCAGCCCACGGCTTGGATGGCAACACTCTGTGCTGGGTGAGGAACTGGCTGGAGGGCCGAGCCCAGAGAGTGGTGGTGAAGGTGGTGAATGGTGCCACATCCAGCTGGTGGCCGGTCACTAGTGGTGTCCCTCAGGGATCAGTGCTGGGCCCCATCCTCTTTAACATCTTCATAGATGATCTGGACGAGGGCATCGAGTCAGTCATCAGCAAGTTTGCAGATGACACCAAGCTGGGGGCAGATGTGGCTGGGTTGGAGGGCAGAAGGGCTCTGCAGCGGGACCTTGACCGCCTGGACAGATGGGCAGAGTCCAAGGGGATGGCATTCAATGGCTCCAAGTGCCGGGGGCTGCACTTTGGCCACAACAACCCCATGCAGAGATACAGGCTGGGGTCGGAGTGGCTGGAGAGCAGCCAGACAGAGAGGGATCTGGGGGTGCTGATTGATACCCGCCTGAACATGAGCCAGCAGTGTGCCCAGGTGGCCAAGAGAGCCAATGGCATCCTGGCCTGCATCAGGAATGGTGTGGCCAGCAGGAGCAGGGAGGTCATTCTGCCCCTGTACTCTGCACTGGTTAGACCACACCTTGAGTACTGTGTTCAGTTCTGGGCCCCCCAGTTTAGAAGGGACATTGAGATGCTTGAGCGTGTCCAGAGAAGGGCGACGAGGCTGGTGAGAGGCCTCGAGCACAGCCCTACGAGGAGAGGCTGAGGGAGCTGGGGTTGTTTAGCCTGGAGAAGAGGAGGCTCAGGGGTGACCTTATTGCTGTCTACAACTACCTGAGGGGTGGTTGTAGCCAGGAGGAGGTTGCTCTCTTCTCTCAGGCGGCCAGCGCCAGAACGAGAGGACACAGCCTCAAGCTATGCCAGGGGAAATTTCGGCTTGAGGTGAGGAGAAAGTTCTTCATTGGCTACTGGAATGGGCTGCCCAGGGAGGTGGTGGAGTCGCCGTCCCTGGAGCTGTTCAAGGCAGGATTGGACATGGCACTTGGTGCCATGGTCTAGCCTTGAGCTCTGTGGTGAAGGGTTGGACTTGATGATCTGTGAGGTCTCTTCCAACCTTGGTAATACTGTGGTACTGTGAAACATAGATTTTCCTGCATCTCTTGGAGCTGATATCCCACAGCCTGTGGAGAGTAGGTCATGCAGAAGTAGTTTTTCTGTCAGGACCAGTGACCATATGAGCAACTTATATTGGAGCAGCCTACTCCTGAAGCACGACACCCCATGGAAAGGATGGATGATGGACCACCCCTTCCCCATCCCTCAGAGCTTCTCAGGAGTTGGAAGTAGAGTTGTGAGTGAAATTTAGCCTAGGAAGAAAGGAGCAGTGAGGGAAGGTGTGGGAGGTTTATTTTGCTTTTATTTGTCATTATCCTACTCTGTGTAACAGACCATGAATTAAATCTATTTTCTCAAATGAAGTTTGCTTATCCCATTATGATAACTGGAAAGTGATCTGTTCTATCTTGACCTGTGTGCTTTTTGTAGTATCTTCTCCCCCTGTTCTGTTGAGGAGGGTGAGATGATAGAGCAGCTTAGTGGAAAGCTGTTGGCTAGTTTTCTGCTTCTTCATTGTCTCCAGGTGAAATTGTAGACATTTCCCAGTTGTTGCTATAGAAGAATGAGGGGGAAAAAAATCTCAGAATGAAATAAAGGTTTGTAAAAATTGCTGGATACAATTTCCTAGTTGTTTATGTGAGTCTTAGTTTTAATGGAGTTGGACAGAAATATGAATATACTAGGGCAGGGAGAGAATGTTCTCTGCAAACACTTGAGCCTAAGGATCCTTGGCTCTGGAGCAGAATGACAGAAACTACAATTTACAATTCAATTGATCATCTATAAGAAACAAAATATCAGTGGACATTGTCTCTTTGGTAGTTCAAAAAAAGAATGTCAAGATGGAATTTCCGCTTGGTGCTTGACTCCTGTCTGCTTGTTATGTGTATTTGAAGTGATACTTAGTGCAGGAGCTGTGATCGTTGGCCTCCTGTATCTAGACAACCCTAAATCAAACTTTAGATACCTATTTTAAAGGAATTAGAGATGAAAAACAATGCATGAGACTTGTGGTGGGATATAACTGATGACTAAACTGTTGCCCAGACCTAGCTCTTGCTCCTTGGGGGAAAAAAAAACCAAACAAATAAGTAAGACATGGAAGAGTTGTAGTTGATGTCTCTCTGTATTGTCCTATATGTAAAATATCATGGGAACAGAGAATAAACAAGTAAGATGAAACTGCTTTTGTAGCCTAGTAGTGAATAATCACAGTTGGGACACTGCTCTTTGAGGTTCTGCTCGTATTTGATGAAATAGTATAGATAATAATCAGATAAAAGTAGAAGAAATCCAGTAGCAAGAATCATCTCTCTATTTAAGCTGAAGGACAATCAAGAGAGGCTTCCTTTCATTTCTTCTGCAGCTGAGGCCAACAGCCTGCGCTTCAGGGTTTGCAACATTTGTCTTGGGAACCCCAATATGTTTCCTGCATCAAGCTCTGGCTTGCAGGCTGTCATAAATGAACATTAAAGAGGAAATCCAACTAAGTCCTGTATCTGTAACATCACTAGGGTCTCCATGCAAGGGGTGCAGGTGGAGGATGAGATAAACACTACACAAACTATTTAAAGATGCTATTTGGAACATTACTACACTGCAGAAGCACTGACAGTAGAAATTATTACATGTCCTAAGTGTTCTGCTTTGCTGTCAGTTCTTTTAGAGATCCTAGGAAGATGCTCTCACCTAGAATAGGTACAGCTTGAAATCTTATTGCAACTGTAAATTAATTTCCTACATAGCTGCAAACTTTACTGAGGGAAGTTACTTAAATCTGTATCTGTTCTTGTAAATCATGACCAAGCCATACCCTTACTCTGTGAAGAGGCAATCTGTCAGACAAAAATATATGGGAGTAACATATATGAACTTTATTTTCCCAACATTCCTCATATTCTTTAAATGTTTATACCTAAAATAAACACTATGGCACCACTCTTCTGTTTGCTGTTTCGAGGAACAGCCCTAATTGCAATGACAAAATACTAGATCAGAAAGCATGAGATTTGCTAAGGAAAAAACATAAATTCCCATTTTATTGCCTCTTCTGATAGCAAATCTAGCAGAAGTCCTGGAGAAATTCTTAAAGCACCTAAATTTTATGTGTGCTCCAATAGCTTTTCTCTTCCCCTAGGGAGAAAAAAATACCTCACTAAGAGATAGTTGTGGGTCTTGAGACTTATTGTTTCCTCAAATATAAATCACCTTTTCTTATATGAGACCAGAAATCAAGTTCTAGTCATTTTTATATGTGAAGTTTTGAATTCAATGAATGCAGAAAACAGAGTCCAAGAGTATTTCATAAACTCTTACTTTAATAAGTTGAATAAATTGCTTTGTTCTTTTAAACCAGCATAGAATGGCTATGTATCAAAATATCCTTATTGTTCACTTCGTCATTGTTTCCACTTCTGAGTAATATAATTGCCATTGTCTGCTGAACCACAAATGCTATTTATTCACTGCTGTACTCAGAATTAGTAAAGCATTGATAGGTGTATCTTTCTCAATAAGCAAACTTAATCACATGCTTATTTTGACTTGCAGTTCACAAAATTTCTGTGCTAGGTTCATCAGTACAAAGTAGTTTTACTGTAATCTTATAATTGGTTAAAGGTTATGGCACATATTCTTACTCAGTAATAGAGATTATGCTAAAAAAAATGTAATTCATGTCTTCTGTTGGTTTTTGGTTTTGTTTGTTTGAGTTTGGTTGTTTAGTTTTCATTTGTTTGGTTTCTATTTCCACCTCATTTGAGGATCAGAGGGAAATATTTTGCACTTTCCCTTTTCTGAAACCTAGATCTGAATATATTTGACTTCGGTTATGATGACAGCTGACTCAAGGTACTGAATGTTATGGTGATGGTCCCATGGCCATTGCTACAGTACAGAGAAGGATGGTGGGAAATACAGATGGTATGAGGATCAGGCTGCAGTTGCTACAAAGGGAAGTCTGTAACTGAGCAAAGGCAGTAGAAACAACAGACACATATTTGCAGGCCTCACTAGAACTTCCCTTTCCCTTTCTCCATCTCACCCTTTCCCCCTCTTCCTTGCTTCTTCTCATGGCAGGATAATTTCAGTCTGGTCCCAGGTCATGTCCTTATCCGTGGGTTTGGGTGTTACCTCCTCCCCACACTTTGAAAATCACCCAGACTAGACTCAACCAGC
>WAAF01015427.1:439586-552169 GCA_013400475.1 Tricholaema leucomelas
GATTCTTGTTTTTATACCTCTCAGCAAGCCTATGAGTGAAGTAGACATCACCCTTGTTTCTCCTTCACGGCCTGTAATCTAGTTCTTCTCACCAAAACATCCTATCTAGCTTCAAACTAGCACAATGGGTTACCGCCATTTACCAAGACTACCAAGAAGCTCAGAAGCATCTCTGGCAAATGCAGGGGTAGATACTACTTATTCTGAAAAAGAGGGGATCTGTAGACACAGTGCTGTACTGCCAGGACAGTGCAGCCTTTCAACACAGCTCTACACAATTCTACAAGGACTGACTGCAGTAGGACTGCACATGCACCTTCCAAGGTAATGAACCTTTCATGTCAGACAGTACTATTTTCATTCAGCTACAGAGCTCTGAGTATGACACATACTTTCTCGTCCCTGCCATTACTTGGTGCCGGTGTGGCTTGCCAGAGTATCTGTACATGGCCCAGTTCAGGCCAGGGATTAGACACCAAGGCCCTCAGACTCGCACAAGGTTATGTGGCCCGCAACCATAATCCTCTCTTTCCACAATGTGCATGGCTTTTTGCTGGTGCTTCCTGGCACACCAGCCCTCAGAAAGAGGCAGATAAAGGAAAGGCAATTAGCAGACAGCAAGGTGGCCAAAGGAGAAAAAGCTCTGGGAAGTTCTTCTCAAGGCTTTATGTATTTTATTTCTAGAAGAGGCTGATTGGCTTGGCAGCCACAGTCATGGCCAATGCCTGAATACAGCCCTCAGGCTTCTGGTGTGTTTACAAGGTATAATTTGACATTTCTGCGTGGAGATATGTCCACTGCGTGGAGGTGTAGGTGGTATGAAGACATCCAAAATTGTGCAGCTCTAGATGTCTCTTCTACTCTTCCTCTATTTCTCTTGAAAAATGGAAACTAAGTAAATACAAAAGAAATATTTTTTATCCCAAGTGACTAAAGTTTCTGACATTCGCTGATCAAGATAAGGTGATTATCTAAGTGTGAATAACCTCCCCCACACAGCTAAGGACCTCAGCTTTGACCTACAAAGATTACCCTCCACAGCAGCAAAAGTATAATTATACTTTCATTCTACTTCAGTCATGGACTTTTCCTGCTGTCACATGTGTAGACAAGTGTTTATTTTGACTTGATATTTTTGTGATCTTGGCTGCTGTGTAGTTGGAAAGAAGAAATTTAAAGGGGAAAAAAAAAGTTTCAGTATAGTTTACTCAACTGACACAACAAAGTGGCTTGAAAAGCATATCATCGTTCTGAGGTTCTCCATGAGTCCTGTGTTGTTAGTAGTTTTGCTTCTGCACTTTGAGATATGCAGTAATATGCATAGATTGTGAATTTAAGGTGTTATAAGCAAGTGATACTTTAAATCATGGGAGTAAAGATGGTACACAGGCTGGAAAATACACAGATATGGAAAATATTGCTGCCCAAGCTAGAACTGCCAATCACTGGCTCTAAGTCACTTGGTAAATCTGCAGCCTGAACAAGCCTGAAGCTGGGTCACCTTTGTTGCGACCCTGTCAAATCTCATTACTTATTAATTTGAATGTGTAAAAGATAGCTATGGTGTGCATCTTGGGCTTTGGATATCTCTTCTGTAATTAAACACACAAAATAAGTAGAGTGCTTATAGAAGTTCTTTATTTATTGATCAATAAAGAAGTAGCTACATTTTTATGTATTTTTCATGTTCAGCTCATTGCAGCATGTCATGAACGCCAGCTAACCGTACCAGTGCTAGAGCAGACAGGAGAAAAGGCAATCTGACATCAGCTATAGTAGTATGTGGTTGGAGATAGATGATAATAATGTCTCTTCAAATAGTGAGCCAATCGAATAGCAAGACAAACTTCAGATTTTGCTGACTTTTTTATTGTCTTCAGGAAGAAGATAGTCACAGGAAAGTTTTTTTGCAAACTCTTTTCCAACCCTTTCTACAAAAGATTCCACACAGTTCTCCATTCAAAGCCAGATACCCACCTAATTACAGACTAATTGATACTGAATCATTGGTGATAATGAATCATTGGTGATACTGGTTCATTTGTGATCTCAGATTGCTTTTTTTTGCCACTTTGATAGAAAATTTCTTTGGAGGAAGCAAATCTCTTCCTATAGGTACTTTATTAAGATCTTCAAGAACTGCAGAGCACAGCTCACTGTAAAAATTGAAGTATGATCTGTAAACATTGTCTACTCCAAAAGGAGCAAGAGATGTGTGCATAGTAGGTGGCTGTGGTGGGTGGGAATTGTTTCCTAGGTGAGGAAATGGCTGCCAAGCAGATGAGAACAACCTAATTGACAGAATATTTAGAAGGTGGCTGGATTTAAAGACTTTAATCTGCACACAAACAGCTCAAATCCAGCACAGGTGAATTGATTGGCTGACAGCCATTATTGTTACTTGGCCTTAATACAGCTGTTATGATATGTAAAACAATTTTGGCAGCTCCAGGTTACTTGCTAATGGAAAATGTTACATTACAGGAACGATTAGTAACATTATTCTGTTGACACCATGCTACTTATTGGCAGCCACTTCAGACAAGTGAAAGAACAGGGAAGGCAAATTCAACATTTGGTTTACTTTTATTCATTTCTTTTTAATCAGAAGATGCTTTGTCCTCTTGGGCAATGTTAAGGAAAGCTGAAACAGTCATCTGGGAAATTGTGATGACCTGTCAACTTGCCTGACCACTGATTGCAGTTTTTATACTATCTCCATATCCATGCTTTGATATATATTCCCTGCCTGCCAAATTAATGACTATTCTTATTTTTATTCCCATCCAATCGCTGTTTCAACTCTTTCTTGTTAACATGCAAAATGATTAGTTTTCAGTAATACCTCAGTATGCAAAGATTGTAATGACATACATTTTAACACAAGTTTATGCTGTGATTTCAAAATCATTGCTTTGCTTGCTGTTCTTTCATAGCCCTTGTGCTATTTGTCCTATTATTGTGAAAGACTGACAAGTTTCTGCTGAACATAATTATTAGTTAATGTTCATAAACTGTGTAAGTGCAAACATTTAGTCCTACAGCTTCTTATACAAATAATGTGTTTCCATTGCTGCAGTGAGTATCAAATTTTTCAGCTTGAAAATGAGACCTTTATTATATATGTGGGATTCAATTGGAGCCTCCTTCTGATACGAAAGAGGCTGATGAAGGGAAAGGGTCAATAGATAAAGTAATTATAGAAAACAATGGAAGAAAATCCCAAACTTTTTCAATTTGAAGCAAAAGGGAAAACACAGCACAAAGTGCCTCCCAATGCTAAAGTACATTCGATGCACCTGAGGGTGATACAAAGGAAAATGTTTCCCTAATCACTAATGCCCTGCAGCGTCTTTAGAGAGGGCCACACTTTGAAAAACCACATTATTTCCCTTAATCCTGAAATATCAAGCTAATTTGTTAGAGATTATTTTTATGTTTAGATCAGCTATGTGGCCTTTGAAAGAAGAGTTACAAACATCTTGCTTATTATGCTGGGTGTGCTGATATGAGTTTTATATTGATGTTAAAATCAAAGCATTTTATTCTTAACTGATCTTAACTTCTTTTCAATATGTGTTTGCTTAGTACACTGTTGTTACTCTAAGGAACAGATAATGTGGAAAAAGACAAAATTCCTCCTTAGGACAATAACATTTCTGGATGTTGATTTTCTGGGAGGTTTGCTTTTTGTTTTGATTTTTTTCCCCCTCCCCTAATCCTAGAATCATAGAATGGTTTAGGTTGGAAGGGACCTCAAGGATCATCCAGCTCCAACCCCCTGCCATAGGCAGGGACACCTCCCACTAGAGCAGGTTGCTCAAGGCCTCATCCAGCCTGGCTTTAAACGCCTCCAGGGAGGAAGCATCCACAACCTCCCTGGGCAACGCGTTCCAGTGTCTTACCACCCTCACTGTAAAGAACTTCCTCCTAACATCCAGTCTAAATCTCCCCTCTTCCAGCTTAAACCCATTCCCCCTCGTCCTGACATTACCAGACCTTGTCAATAGTCCCTCCCCAGCCTTCCTGTAGGCTCCCCTCAGATACTGGAAAGCCACTCTAAGGTCTCCTTGAAGCCTTCTCTTCTCCAGGCTGAAGAACCCCAACTCTCTCAGCCTGTCCTCATAGCAGAGCTGCTCCAGCCCTCTGATCTTCTTCGTGGCTCTCCTCTGGACTCGCTCCAGCAGTTCCATGTCCTTCTTGTGTTGGGGGCTCCAGAACTGCACACAGTACTCCAGGTGGGTCTGACAATGTCCCAGTTTGAGCTGAGTTCCTTTAAGAAAAACCATAAAGCATATCTCCAGAAGGTACAGAGTGTCCAGGAGGTGTACTAGAAATTGTAATTCTCTTTTTTTCCCAGCTTCTCTACTTCTCCTTTAGCCTATTGCCTCTCCCTTTCACTTCTTTGGCATTTCCTGTAATTTGTTTTGTCTTTTTAGACTTCCTAATTTTTTATGTCACCATGAAAGCCCTACTTGTATTGCCAATGTAAATATAGTAGGAGAAATCATCTATTCTAACTTTGTGTAAATTGGTGTAAACAAGACCATAAGAGTAATATTTCCCTTTTCTACTTTGCAGATTCCCACTATAGGCAAAGGACAGAATCAAGCACTTTTAGGAAATGAGCAGGATCAGTTCATTTGCCTAAACAGAGACACCTGGTACCAGAGTGACAGAAATACTGAGACCTGCACATGAGCTAGTTGTCTAAACTACTTTTACAGTCTGTTGAAGTCTAAGTCAATTAATTTACAGCACCATGGAGAGCTAGCCTCACCTTCAAGCAGGCATGTGTGTTTGGTCAGCCAAATCACTCCAGAAGGTCTTCTGGATGAATTAACTAGACTGCAGCTAGCATACAGCTATATTTTGACATCAGAAGGTGCTTATCTGCAATACAGAGGAGCTATCGAGCATTACACTTATTTGAATCCCACCTTTGACTTAATCTATTTCAGAAAGGTGTGACAGATCACACCCTACGCCATCATCAACAGCAACAGAGTTCAGGGAGATGCATAAAAGATAAGGGAGTTCACATCCTTCAGAACAATTTATTTGGTCTTTCCAGATCAGGAAGACACTGTATCAATGACATTTGATTCAACAAAGAAACTTGTCTTTGGAACCAGCAGGGTTCAAAATGTACTACTTCTTTTGAAATGACAACAGATGCGAGAATACTGTAAACCAGCCTGTACATTGTACACAAGGCCCTCAGACATCTATGTCTTGACTAGTAGGAGGGAGCCCTGTCTACAACTAGCATGCTCTCCCTGTTTTATGACCATTTAGGTAAGAGTGAAGATGACATTGAAGCACTTAAATTTAGACATGGATAGACATTCAAAAGGTTATATGTTTCACCTTAAAGCAGAATTAATTTGTTCTTGTATTTTTTAACTTGTATTTGTCTATCTTGTCCTAAACATTCTGAAGGGAGAGATTATGGGAAAGATTATTGGAACTTCATAGAATCATAGAATGGTTTGACCTGGAAGGGACCTTCAAAAGTAATCTAGTCCAAAGCGCTCTGCAGTCAGCAGGGGCATTCTCAACTAGATCAGGCTGCCAAGAGCCCTGTCAAGCCTCACTTTGAATATCTCCAAGAAAGAGACCCCAACCACATCACTGGGCAACCTGTTCCAGTGTTCCACCATCCTCATAGTAAAGAACCCGTTCCTAAAATCCAATCTAAATCTGCTCATCTCTAGTTTGAAGCCATTGCCCCTTGTCCTATCATTACACTCTTTGTAAACAGTTTCTCTTCATCCTTCTTGTAGGCCTCTTTCACATACTAGAAGGGCACTATTAGGTCTCCCTGGAGCCTCCTCTTCTCCAGGCTGAACAACCCCAGCTCCCTCAGCCTGTCCTCATAGCAGAAGTGCTCCAACCCTGTGATAACTTTCATGGCTTGCCCTTATTTTCTAGAACTCTGCATCTCTAACTATTAAAGAAACCTCTTAAGGTTCAGTAGATAACTTGTCTTTACTGAAGTCAGTGCTATTTTTTTTTCTTATCCACAGCCTTGAGTCAGCAAAAGTTTGTTTCCCATTACAGAATACAGACTTCATTAGAATTATAATAATCAGTGTCTTTCAATTACACTGACAGTTTCCTAAATACTGTGATACCCTCTCCTTTCTTCTTCTTTCTCTCTTCTTTGCAGCATCCTTTTCCTTTCAACAGTTGGCTTCTTAGAATTAAAATACAAGGTCATATAGTTTTCAAAAACTAAAGATAAACTAGGGAAAGAGGGTGGGGTCTGAGGTCAACCTTTTCCTGCATTAATACTACACCCTTAAAGTGCAGTGTGCAGTCAATAAGTGAGTGTTTGGGGGTTTGATTGCCAAGCCCCTGCCCTCCAAGATGTTTAGATCAACTTAAATCAACAAAAGATTACTTTGATAGAGCAGAATTTTCCTCTACCAGGAAGAATGAATGGAAAGTCAGGCAGGGAATTCTAAGAAAGAGCGATATTGTACAGGCATTTTAGAGTTATGTTATGGTCCACTTTTTTCTGATTGTTGAGAACTATGAACTCCTCTCATCGTGTGGATTTAGCTTGCTTGTATGAAAAGCAGAGGAAAAAGCTGCAGTGCAGGGGCAAGGATCCTTCTAGGCTTGGCTGGGGCAAAACCAGTATGGGAAGAGAACACAGATCTCTTGTCTGTCAGAGTTACTTCTCTGTGTTTTTAACCAGAAGAATCATTCTCATGCTAATACTCCAAAGCTACTGCCACTGCCTGAATGAACAGGTAGACTGCCTCTTTTCCTGATCAGTCTGCAACACTAGCATCTATTAAAAGAAACATGGAAAGTGACAGTTAAAGTCAATGACATTGCTGGCTCCTACTTACCACACTGGTTCCTCAGTGATCAGCTCTAATGAAGAAAAGTTATATTCAATTCCTTACCAACAGCCTCAGACTCTGAAGAACTGGATTTTGAAGTGAAACCAAAAATCATGAGAAAAATGACATAGCATTTTGTATGGCTTTACCTGAATATAAGCTGGTGGTCCTGTTGGGGTCTCATTGCATCTTTGCCAGAGATGTAGGCTAAAGCCTAATGTCAAGCTTCATTAAAACATTGCTGCCTTGTATGTGTGTTTGTTCATGAAGGTTCACATGAATTTATTGTCATTTCATCATTCACCTTGACATGTATTGTAGCTTGCTGTCATGCTGTGGCACCTTACAATGAAGTGAACTTTAATTTTTTATTAGGATAGTAAGTGACAACCAGTTAAAGATAAATGCCTTACCTTAGTCTGAAATGTAATAAAAGCTGGGATGCCTGCAGTAGTAACAGCTTCACATGGTTGACAACAGCCTTTTGGGATAACTCTCCATTGTTACTGATAGTCGCACTGGTGGAAGTGCTCCTGTCCCTCCTGTCACTTACTTTAAAGCTAAGTGATATTACGGCAAGAATTAAGAAAAAAATGTTCCTTGTAAGTAAGAATTCATCACAGATTGATGTAGAGGTTTCAAATGTAGATATCTACGTCTGTTCTAATGATATTTTTTAAGTCTCCTGTAGTGTGTTTTTGGATTATTATTGCATTATAATAACCTATAATAATTCCAGTGTACAATATATTGAGAGTATCATACACTGAAAGTGATTATTTTTCTGACATTTTAAAGTCTCCTGTAGTGTGTTTTTGGATTATTATTGAAGGATATTGGATTATAATAACATATAATAGTTCCAGTGTACAATACATTGAGAGCATCATACACTGAAAGTGCTTATTTTTCTGCATTCAGTATAGAAAAGAACCTATGGTGAATCAGTTCAGTCTTCAATGTCTAACTTTTGGACATTTAAAAATGTCTTCATAGAAGATTGCTTGATATTTGTAAATGTTTTTTTCCTCCATTCCTCAAAATCTTGGACATGTCTGCAGTTCTTTATATTTAAGGGCTACTAAACACATGATCAAGGGTGGGAAATAGATCCATGGACCCCAGAGATACTTTACAGAAAGACATTTTTGTAATCAAGACATTTATTAATGTGAAAAAAAAATACTACTTAACTTCTTTTTTATATACTTATAGTAATCTGAGTTTGTCTTGAACTTGTATTAGAAATCTCAGGTTCTTTAGCTATTTCTTTACAAATAGTCTTCATAAAATATGCTAAAACCCCCCAAGTTCTTAACAGGAATGCAAACTCGGCATTACCTAGGGCAAAAGCACCAGTAGTGAATTCAAGCATGTTGAGCAGGGGAGAAACAGAAATAAAATAAAATAAAATAACAAACAAAAACCCCACAACCAAACCACAATCAACTTCCAACCAAAAAAATCCAACTCCCTTTGCTGATAAATCAACATCAGATTCAATATGAAGCACCACATTTAATATTGCCATGATCAATATTCATGGAAAATAAATGATGCCAAATACACTTTAACAAAAAAAGAAATCTGTTTAAATGGTATTAATGGTAAGGCATGCTACAGCAAGGTGAACAACACTGATAATATTAAATTAACCCAAGAGGCTCCCTAATCAGGATCCCTATGCAGAAATCTGCTTGCCAACTGTCGTTCTTTTTCCCATTGGTTTAGTTAAGGGTTGAAGTTCTTCTTGAAGTTTCTTTTTTAATCATTAGATCCCGACCTTACAGTTTTCTCTGACTACTTTCCTTCAGGCTGTCTTTGCTCCTGTCAATTTAGGATTTCCAGGGAATTATTCTTCTTTGAAATGCATATTCCAGGCTTGAAATACTGGCATATGTACACTGTAGAGTAATTGTGGAGGCCAAATGTTTAATTACACATGACAGCTGGAGCTGTAGGAGTCCGAGGCATGCTTGAAAACAACTTATGCCCTATGCAGTCTTAACGAAAAGGAACAAAATAATATATATTTAGGTTCTGTGCCACATGGTAGCCGCTGTTCTCTCTTTTCACAACTGAGGGTGGTTTGCAAGGAGTTCAGCTGCTTTCACTTCTGTGTACTGTCTCTCTGAATATATGCTTTTTTTTTTCCTTCTTTCCTCCTTCATACAATTTAGGCACAAACTTTTAGCCCATCAATCCTGAGAGAAATGCTCAGAATTTTTTGTTTTGTTATGTTCCTGAGTGACAAAGGTTCTCAGTTGTTTCTCTAATGCTGTGTTACTGATGCAATTTGACAAAACCCTATTACTAGAAATGCCAGAGTCAAGTGATTTTAATTATAAAAGATATAAGCAACATTCTTATTTTACCCTATTACACGTGACTTTCTCTGAAATGAAGCAAATGGAATAACCTAAATCTTCAGAAAACATTTATTTCAATCACTGCAAATATTTGTCCACATTTATAGACACACAGATTTGCAGACACTTGAAAAATGCATACTTAATTCTGCTGCCACAAATATTTTGTTCTTCCCAAAACAGAGGTAAAAGTTATTTCCTATTATCTATATATCTGCCGCTAATGTTCATCTCTTGTATCTGATATAAATTTATATGGTTACACTGAAAAATCACTGTGTTGGCTTGAAGCAGCCAGTGGGGGTCTGACTCAATATTTAACACAGATTTCCTATTTATACACACACATATATACATATGCATGCCTGTAAAATTATTATTACAATGAATTATTATTATTATACTTACTGTGCAAAAGGGGCTAAAATTTGATACTGAAATCACAACAAATCAAATTTTCCTTGTGCATTCTGTTACCCAAGCACATCCTCATTAGATTACACCATAATATACAAAGCATTTCCTTTATTTTTCCTTTTTCTTTTTTTTTTTTCCCTTTCTTTTCTTACTATATCTCTACTTTATACAGGATATTTAATTTAGTGGTAGTGCTGTTAGTTTTTGACAGGAAAATAGCAAGCATTGTTTTAGCCAAAGTGGTTTTTCAGTTCTATGGTGGGAAAAATAGATCAGTGTGTCCCAGGTTAGAAAGAGTTAGAAAGAGGAGTTATTGAGTACCCATGGGTCTTAGATGTATAAACAAGGAAAGAAAGAACATTATTATACTTTCCTGATTTCTTTTATGTAAAGGGAGCAAAGGCTGATTTGATAAACACATTTCAAAAGAATGTTGTTCTGTAGTGTTGAGAATGAACTGCTTTGTATGGTAAGTTGAGAAAGAATGATGTAACTGAGAAAGTTAAAATGAAACTCTGACCAGCAAGCAGTTTGAGCACTTGACACCATTGCCATGAATCACAAGGCAGCCAAACACCTTTTAAAAATGTGAGGAAAAAATTCAGTTTCAGACTATATTTCTTGAACAAAGAAGGCTTTTTTTTTGGTTTTGTTTTTTAATGAGTTTGCTTGCTAAATATGTGAACCAGTAAGCACTGCATTCTTTTAATTTTAATTGTTCCCTGCAGTTTTTGTGCCCTTATTCTGAGAATTTGAAGGTAAGCAATTCTGTCAATTTGTGTCCCAATCATTTTAGGTTTTCCTGGGCTCTGATTACCTCCATATTTAGAAAATAAGATGGGAGACATTATTCTGAAATGCTTAACTTGCTAAGGAGAAAATTACAAATGCAGTCAACAAACAGTGTCATCCACCACTTCAAAGCTCCAAAATGAGATACATAAAAGTTGGACCATAAAGTCTGGAAGTCAGTTGTAAGACAGAGACAGGGAAGTGTACCATGACGAGCAAGAAAAATAATATTGCAAAAATGGCTGCTTCCAAGAGTCTTCTAATGAAGGCACAGGGGTTTCCATTTGCAGGTAAAGCCTCACTCAGGCTCAGTTCCACATGCACAACAGGGAACATGCACAGATGAACATACATGCACACTTACACTCATAAATACCATGGTTTGCACAGTTATCCTCAATCACTGACAGGAGATTCTGATGCACCAGAGTACATTCCAAAAGGTAATTATCTTGACTAATTCCTTCAAGCTCTATGCCATAAGCTCTGAATGCAAGTCACTTATTTCTTGCCCTTCTCTGAGACACTGCAGCATGCAACCCCCCGCCCCCCCCAGCCCAGTTCTCATGGTGCAGAAACACCCATTCTTCTAATACTGCCCTCATCTTACTCACTAGAGTATACCTACTTTATTTTCCTCATCTAGAAGGCTGAGACACTTGTTAGACCTGTGTCTCATGTACTAGAAGATGTTTGATTTCAACTAAGATCAAAAAATATCTTTGGCATTTTCAGCCTGATTTATTAATAGGGCAAACTCACATAACACACAATGTCTGGTATCAGTCCAAAGCTTTTTCTCTCTGAAGGAAACTTGAGTTTGAAGTTAACTCATTATAATAAAAAGTAAGAGACTTTACCAAGCATTTCATGCATTTTAAGTTTTCCATTGATATAGAATACTGTTGAGACAAAAGTCTGTACAGTATACAGACAACTAACCCAGGCTGGGAACAAAAGAGATGGGAAATATTACTTTAAAACTTTTACAGAGGGAAAAAACACGCTGTTAGTGTTTGGGGGGGTGAGGGTGGTGGTACATATGATAGATTAACACATTTATATCAATTTGGCTGGTTTTCAGTAGCTATTTTATTTCACCATATTCTTCCCTTTGTCTGTCATGAATAGCACTTACCTGTTTTTAACATAGTTTCTCCACTTTGATAGATTATTTGAATGTTATTTTGATTCTGCTATTTAAGGAATCAAGAGCCACTTAGTTGTGTAAACAAAGCTCCTTGGGAAATGCATGACAACATAAAGACATTGTGAAATGTCTTGTTTTAAATGGGTAACATTATCTGGAGTTTGTGAATGAGCAGGTCTAGACTAGCTTTAAATATAAACCCAGCATACAAGTGCATGTGTTGACCTATGGGTTTTGCTGGAGTCAAATAGGAATAGAGGAAGTGATGCCCTGAAAATGAGCTCAAACACCTGTACAGGTCACCGTTAGTCCATCATGCTTAACTAATTTTCCCCTGCCCTCTGACCTAGTTTTCCATAGTGCATCGAGATTTATATCTTTCATCCTGCAGACTCTGCAGCTGTCTTCAATTAATGAAACCAGTCTTAACTTTGTTATCTGATAAACTGAACTCATAGTGCTACAAGAACAATTGGTTTATTATTGTATTGACAAATTATCCTATTAAGTAGTGGCTACTATGAAAATCAATTAAAATCTTGGCTGAAATACTTGAATATCACTAGAGAAGATACAAAGGGGAATTAAGTACTGAGTCAATTAACTGTTATTCTATACAGTTCATAAATTAGGTGTGACCAGTGCAGAATCTGTGATTTGTATTGATAATTAGAACAGAAAATTATTTGGTGAAATGTAGAGTGGCATGAGATGGGATTTAATTGTTTACTTTCTAGGGACTATGCCTATGTCAATTACTTATAATACATTTGGGATACATTTTACAAGTTTCTCCCTCCCTATTTCTTGCAGGTATTTTCAGGCACATTAGATGAAAGTGTCAGCCTCTCACTCTGGATTCCATGAGAAGGCAGGAATAGTATCATGCACGTCTGGGATGGCCTACCCAAGTGTATACCAAAGAGAGATCAGCTCCTGGTAGACTTTCTGGATGAACTAGGCTCAACAAACCTGTCTTTCTTCAGAGGTGCAAATTTGTGTTAGACACAAGGTGGGAAGATCAGACTTGTTTCCAAAACAAGGTAATGTGGCCACAGGCAAACATAGTATTACTTGTCTTCTAAAGAGTAGAAAAATCCAGTCTGTGGATTGGTTGAGTTGTTAATAGTGGATGCCACCACTACAGTCGAAAGAGGTAGTTAATATATTTTGTAGAGAGCAACACAGAATTCTTTTGATGCAAGCAAGGACTGGCTCTTATACCTAGGGAAAAAGAGAGGACATATTTTATTTAAAAAAGAAGTAATATCCTATTGAAACACTTTCAGTTAATAATCACCTGTACAATGTCTTGGGATTTAGTTCTGCTTTCTCAACACCCGTCATAAAGTATGGTTTAAGACAAAGTAAGTAAAATTATATGTACTATATAAAGTATACATTATACTTCAAATGATCTTAAACTACACCTTAAACTGAGCTTTGGGGGAACATAATCAGAAAAAGCAGTGCCATAGAATGAGAGGCAGTGAAGTTTCTAAGGCAAAACTATACTTTCTCTCAAGTATATTGTACTTAATTGAGTTAAAGGCTTCCAAAACCCTTAAGTGGAATCTTCATAAAAGAAGGTTTTACCTTGTCACTGAGCTACTGCACTTGAAAGTACTATAAGAAGGCATATACTGGGTGTATTTGGGAGGAGGACTGAATGAGAAAGAAGGAAGAAAATGTTAGGCACATTTGGGTAGCTGAATTGTTTTTAGAGCTTTTCCCTTATTGAGGGTAGTAGATGTGGTAGGAGCTGGGATTTGTTACTCTGTCACTACATTTACATGCATGTAGTGTTAGAGTTAGATAAACACATATTTATATGCATGTGTATGTATACACACAGACATACATATTTTATATACATATATATACACACGCAGTGGCTTAAGGAAGCATATGCTGAATAAAATTTGTCCTGTTCTCATATCTCAATTAAACAACCAAGACTGTTTCCTTAGCAAAAAAAGGAACAAAGCAGTTCTGGCACTGTAATATCAGAAAATGAAAATGTTGAGAGACTGAAAACAGAAAGAGGAAATTACACCTATCGTGCACCAGTGAATCATTATAAGTCTCTCAGCTGCTCTTTGGCAGTGGTTGCTAAAGAGAACTCCACATGAATGTATCTCTCTCACCACTAATGGCTTATGGGGACTAACAGTAGTACAAAGCCAGCGCATAAAAGCGAAGGGGATGAGGGAGTAAACTCCACCTAGAAGCAACAGTAGCCTGTAAGGTTGCAGGACCACAGAGTCTAGATAATTGTCAAATATTTTCTGTTCAGATGACTACTAAAATATTATTCACAAGTGTGAACTGATTTTAGACCTTTTGTTTGCTACAGCTGTTATTATGATCACTTTAGAAGTGCGGTAACATCCATAAACTCTAATTAGAATTAAGCACCATTGTGCTAGATGGTTTCAAATTGAATGAAAGTCCTTTTTTGAAGGCTTTTGAAAATCCTGTGCAGTGGATCCTTTCTTTGAAGTTAAGGAGTATATATGTAATTCACACAAAAGCCAAATTCCTTCTTCTTTTATCAAATGCTTTTCCTAAGAAAAATATTATTTGACAATTGATGTATAAAATCTGTACAGATTGTAGTGATCTTTTCAAGCAAATGTAATCTGCACTGGCATGGAAAATTGGCATAGTAATATGTCTTGAAAATGAAGGAATGAAAGAAACTTCCTGAGCTAATACAAGGTAAGAAACATTTGAGCCTAGAGAAAAACATAGACAGAAAGTCAGCTGCCATAAATCATAGTAGCTTTGGTCAAATCTCTACAGTTGCAATAATCCTCTGTATAAGGTCCTTCAGTTTGATCTCAGGAGCTTAGTAAAATCTCCTGACCAAACTAGTGAAGTGCAGCTACTACTAAATATACATATTTCACTGTGGTGGTGAGCCATACAGATTTATAAAGAGCTGGTGTACTTTTTCTTTGAAGTATAAAGGACAGAGCAATATTGTCTTGTTGCAGGGGATTTTGTACATTTGCAGAAAGATGGTGTGAATTTTTCTGACATTGTTTCTGGAGCAAATTAAGTGCTTGCCTGCCCTTCTGCACCTTTTTCATTTTTTAGTTGGGAATATTTTTCAGAGGGTAAGCGAAAGCTGTATATACCTCTTCTGCAGGTTGTCACCATTGACTGGTAACAATCATAATGAACAGTTTAAATTGCAGAGAGCAGTTTGGTTCTCTATCAACCCATCTGAAGTCACCTGAAATAAACACAAGTCTTCCATGTTTAGCTTTCTGAATGGAATTGACTTGTTGAGAATCTTTCGATAGCATCTTTGGAGAAGGCCAGTTTATTGTACCTGTCCCTATGCTTATTGTAGATGAGTTTCTCTATAGCTCTGCTTGTGTAGTCAGGGTGTACTTTGTCACGTAGATGCTAGAGGATGTTTTATCCTCCATGACAATACATTCAGGTTTTCACTATTGGAGCCTGATCTAACCTTAGCTTAATGAAAAAAAAAACTGCTTTCCTCTCTTTAATGTAGCAGTAGTGTTGTTTTCATTGTTTAATACACAGGAAGTAGCAAGGGACCTTCAACAGAACAGAACAGGCATTAATAATTAAAAATAACTTACAAGTACACTTGCAAATACATGAAATGTTCTCCTTTATATACTGTTTCATAGTAGACATTTCACATTAGTATCCAGGCAACAGAAATTTAATTCAAGAAAAGAATTCAAGAACTCAAGATTTCACCACCATGCAGATGGACCCTAACTGTGCCTTTCATTGCTGCCACAAGCTATACAATGCTCATCATTCACCTTTCTCTGTTTCCAAAAAGTCTCTCCTATGGTCAGAGATCAAAACTAATATTTGGTGGCCTACTGCATTTCCCAGTCTCACACACAATTGAAAGAAGGAGATGACTTGTGAATCCCTCCTAGATATTGACGAAGGATACAACTCAGTCTGTGACAGCAGCTACAGAAAAGATTGTGTGCTACCTTTACGCTGTAAAGTACAGGTACATCAGTGCATTTGTAGGGAATAAGTAGAGAGTAATAAGCATAAGTTTTGTCTTCACATATTGTGTAAGCATATGCAAATATACTTGGAAATCCAAATTAGTTGTCAAAAAAACAATACCAAGAATGCTAAAAGTACTGGAAAATGAATTTATAGTTTTAATTAAACATTCTCCCAGTTTTCTTCAATTTAAAGTGCTTTATTTATTATCTTTTCTCTACTTATGATTGTGTTGGTCTCTAGCTAAATGGCATGTCAGATGACGCTGTCCGATGCACAGATCCAATTGTAATTTGTTGATGAGGTTGCTGGGGAGGAACCCCTCAATCTTGTGGTGGCAAACAGGCATAATTTCATTTTTTTACTTTAAGACAGTAAAAAGGAGCAACACAAATGGTTTTTTGCTTTCATTGTGTCACTTCACCAAGTGTAAATGATCAGATCGTTGAGAAGGGCTATTTGATTTGAATATTTTTCAGAGATTTGCATACATGCCCCCAAATTTGGAGGCTTTGCCTTTTAAATCCATCTTTGTGCGTAGACCGTTTTTGGGGGTATTTTTTTCTTTGTCTTATTTTTCTGCTGAATTTCTTTTTCATCTCTTTGATATATTTTTTTGGTAACATGGTATTTCTGTGTCCTGTTGCCTTTTACTGCATCGATCATTTTATCTAGACAATTGTGAATTATATATATGCATTATACAATGCATATTTAATGATCCTATAGGCACCGTCAGCACCATAAGTGAAATTTACAGTTCACAGCTGAAATCACCGTTCCCTTCATACACACAATATGATAAAACATCAAAAGAGATATTCTGTCCACAGAATAAAAACTACTGTACATTTTCTAAAACTGTGCATAACAATGAGTTCAGGGATGCAGATGCAGTAAAACTCACCAATCTTTCATAATGCTGCCTCTGTAACTTCACCAAAATAAGTGTGATAATGAAAGCAGGCAAAGTTCTGAATTCCTCTGAGTTTGGATGACGGTTTAACTAAACCTGTTATCCCTTTGATGGCAGTGCCTTCTGTGGCTCAACTCAGCCCAGACCTCATTGACTTCTTCATTCTGAATTTTTCAGATAATATCATCTGGCATCCATGCTACTTTGGCATGCCAAACAATATCTATCTTATCTAAGTCAATCAATCAGTCTGCCCATCATACTTGACATTTATATAACGCCTTTATCTAACAAACGAAACTTGCTTTACAAACTTTAATTAACTTAGGCACCTAGCATCCCAGGGAAGTAAGGGAATATGATCTCCTTTTGTACAGAGGAGGAAACGGAGACACGGAGAAATTATGAATGAGAGTCATCTTGATGAACTTCAGCTGACTAAAAGATAGACATTAAGCTGTGTAAAATCACCCCAGGCTCTCTTTAACATTATAGGTAATAACTCATGCAGAATCTTGTAGGCACTGGTGTTAGGACAACTCTGATTATCCTCTGGGGGCTATTTGTGGCCATGAAAGAAGCCTAGATGCCCATCTTAGACTTAAAAAAAATAAGCTAGGGAGGATGAACACTATCCAAAAGCCCAAAGTCAGTGAAGAATGCAAGATGTGCAACGTTCAAAGCAAATCAAGTTCTGAGATTTGTTTTTGGCAAACTGAGAAGACAGAAGAGGAATTTAGAAGGAAGGTTTTATGGTTAAGGTAAAGGCCTTTCTAGTCTAACATGGAAAATGTAAAAGATTGCATGCTTCATCTTTTTTAAAAAAGAAAAACACACTTTTAAGGGTCTTCCTTTTCTCCCAATGAAAACAAACCCAAACCAACCAAAAAAACCCAACAAAACAAAACAAAACAAAAACCAAAATGAAAAAGAAAATAATAAAAATNTCCAAATTTTCCATACAGTGATGGCTTTTTAGGATTTCTCTAGAAGGAAGCCCACAGCAATTTTGCTTCCCTTTTGTGTACCCTAACACAGGACTGGAAAAAAAGGTTTATTCAACCTCCTCTCATTTCTTAGTGCGATCATCCCCAGAATCCAGCTTCTTCTAGGGTCATCCAATGATGAAAATTGTCTCTCTTCCATGAAAAGGAGTGAAAGCTTATAACTCGTAGCTAAATCTCATAATTCTGCAGGGGTTTCCCATTCATTTTGCTTAAACTTTCACTAGAGCTACCAGAGCCAGCAAAGTAGGACTGCCTTCACAGCTCCCAAGAAATATTGAGTGTAAATTAAGAGAAAAAATTTTAGACTGATACCAAATATAAAACAGAAGTCTGATACACCTCCTGCACCACTTGGGGAAGGGTGGAGAAACTGTAACAGTTTGATGAAAAGCAGAAAGAATTTTTATCAACATCAGCTCTTACCTGAGCAAATAGAAGAATCCAATCTAGGGGATAAGTGTGTTGTAGCTTTTAATCACATCAGAATTGATTGATTTTATCTAATATAATTAAATACTGTATAGAATTAAT
Source organism: Tricholaema leucomelas (assembly GCA_013400475.1). Taxonomy (NCBI): domain Eukaryota; kingdom Metazoa; phylum Chordata; class Aves; order Piciformes; family Lybiidae; genus Tricholaema lacrymosa; species Tricholaema leucomelas. Next base: position 457,640 of record WAAF01015427.1, read on the forward strand.
GGTTTAAAAGAATAAAATCAGAAAAATTAGGTACACAAGATACATCACTATGCATTGAAGAATCTGCAGTTCAGTGGGAAGGGAGAACATACACAAGGCACCTCCTGTCCTCTGGCCCAGGGTTTACATTAATTTATGTCACTGGCAGGCAGTCAAGTGCTAGGGATGGTTTGGACTTAGCAGAACATTGCTTTACATCAGATATGTTTTCTTTTCAGTCTAGCCAAATTGCTCCCAACCATATCCTTATCAATTCTTGGTTGCAGATGGCATCGACACTATACACACAACTCCAGAAGCCTTCGATAGCAAAAGCTCATCTGGTCTGCAGGCATTCTTTCGATCACTATGTTTCTTGTGTAGAAAACTATTTTCTCAACTAACTTCTCCTAAGTGCCCTTGCAGCACATTTTTCCAAAGAATTTCTGATACCAAAGAAGTGAAATGATGACAGGAAAAAATAGATTGGTTGTTTGGGTTTGATTGTTTGGGGTTTTTTTAAACTATAAACTCAAATAAATTAATTTCTTTCACTTTTTTTCAAGGCAATTCAGTAAAAGTATTGAACTTTTTAAAAACAGAAAGCCTATATATGTGTTTCTCAAAGAAAATGCAGCAGAAATAATGGCAGAACGTGTGTTCAGTGCAGTACCTCCCTAAACTGCAGTCATTACAAATAAAGACAGAGGCTTTTTTTCTCATTATTATTTTAAATATTTGTTATTCAAGAAACGTTTATAATATATGAAACAAATAATTATGACTAACACGTTGTCTAATAGAGATGAAAAGGATGAAAATCACTATGAATTTTTAATCTGAAAATAAAGAACATTAACAATCCTTAATTATATCATCAAATATTTAAAATTACCTTCCATACTAAAGTCTATTTGTATTTAATATATTTATTTTGTATATATCTGTAACATTTTTATGCGTGGGTACATAAAATATCATCAGCTGTTACAAAAAGAGACATCTTGGCTTAATGTATTCAAAATCTTGATCAAAATTTCCATTTTGTTTATTTTTAAGATAAATCAACAACTTTTGCATGCTGTGTTAAAATTGATATTTTTCTCAATGCAGTTGGATAAATAATTAATATTTCACTACTACAAAAACTAAATTGTGCTTATCAGGCAAACCTCTGTGTAGGTCCATATTTTCACATCCCTTTTGTGCAAAATACCTGTGTAGTTTGTGTGTTCCTAATGCATGGAATATGCATCTGATTTTGGCATTTGTATTCTATACAATTACATCATCTGACCCTGCTTGAGTCTCTTCTCCCAGGCAACCAGCAACAGGATAAGGGGACACAGTCTCAAGTTGTGCCGGGGGAGGTCTAGGCTGGATGTTAGGAGGAAGTTCTTCACAGAGAGAGTGATTGGCATTGGAATGGGCTGCCCAGGGAGGTGGTGGAGTCACTGTCCCTGGAAGTGTTCAAGAGAAGACTGGATGAGGCACTTAGTGCCATGGTCTAGNGAAAATAATAAAAATAATTCTTTACAATGGGCAGAAATCATTGAGATGAAAAAAAAAAAGGTTCAAAGGGAAGATCCCAGGAGAAAAAGGGGGAAAAAATGTCATGAAACCAAGACAAGTCTTCTTAAAAGTTCTTCATTGTTTTGTTTTGTTTTTGCTTTANTAATCCATGCAGAAACCAGACCTCTTCTATTGCGTTTGAAATTTGTCACATCATCTCATTCCAAGATCAACTACAAATTTGGGTTTAGGTCTGCTGTAGGCAGAATTCTAGGGGACTATACATACTCAGTGATATTCAACTGATTCCTAAGAGTCACAATCTCTCAGGAATTGGAAAGTAGGCCTATGGTAAGATATACCTCAAGAAGAAATAGGAAGAAATGCAGCATCTTAATAGAATATTAAGGCGTCAGTCCCCCAAAGAGCATCAGTGAGGCACTGCAGATCATATTCCATTTTTTTTCTATTGGATTCTTCAATGAAAGAAAAAAAAAAAAAAAAAAACCCAAACCACCACCACCACCAAAAACAACAGAAAAAACACCACCATTTCAAAACTGTGCAAGAAAACACAAAATACATGAGTCATGTTAAGGATACAAGAAGTTTCAATATAGTCAATCTTATCTATCACAGATATTTTTATCCACCACGTTCTTAGAGACAAAACATTCAGAAAATGACTAGTCATTTGGATGCTTTAGTTTAGAGTCATCTTACACAGATGAGGTATTCCAAAATGGATTGTTTAATCTTTTCTAAAAATCAAGTTACCTTAAGGACACAAAAAAATAATCAAGTGTACAAATCTCTGTCTTTTTTGTCACTTCGTAGTCTAAAGAGGGTTTTACCAGATTGGATTAGTGACCTGAGCACCATATAGGATGAATTTCTCTAATCTTTGTAGCACAGTTTCTTGTGTTACTTGCCTTTGTGTAATTCTGAGCCCTCTTCATGAACTTCTGAGTGGAAAAAAAAATCCAGCACTGGACAGATGACACCAACTTGCCTTGCTTGACTACTCAAAATGTCTCACAATCTTCTACAACTGACTCTCAGATTTTTTGAAGATGCCATGAGAATGATTAGGGGACCTGAGCATTTCTCCTATGAAGAGAGGCGGAGAGACTTGGGGCTGTTTAGTCTTAAGAAGACTGAGAGGGGATCTGATCAACATCTACAAATATCTGAAGTATGGGTATCAAGTAGATGGGGCCAGTCTCTTTTCAATGGTGCTCAGTAGTAAGACAAGGAGCAACGGGTACAAACTTGAACAAAGAAGGTTTTACCTCAACATGAGGAGAAACTTCTTTATAGTGAGGGTGATGGAGCACTGGAACAGGCTGCCCAGGAGGTTGTGGAGTCTCCTCTGGAGGCTTTCAAAACCTGCCTGGATGCATTCTTGTGCAGACTACTCTAGGTGATACTGCTTTGGAAGAGTGTTGGCTTCGGTGATCTCTTGAGGCCCTTTCCAACCTCTAACATTCTGTTATTCTGTGATTCTGTAATAGACACCATGCTAGACAGTCAAGGGAGCAATCTCCTTTTACTGCCACTGAACAATAAATATAATGTGGTTATACTGTTCTCATCTTCCAACATGCAGATGTTGCCATCCATTTAAGATTACTTTTTGTTAAAATGAAAATGTAACTTTGCAAGTATGGTAAAGCTATTCCGGGCACAGCAACTTCTTTGCTCTATTTATATATTTCAATTCATCTTTCTAACTGTATTTAAACTAAAAAAAAAAAGAAGACAGAAATTTTCTGAAGTTGGGCTGGCACCAGGGTTTAGTGTGATAACAGCTTATCTCTAAGAACTGGGTCAGAACGGAACTTACATTATACAAACTTGATTGCCTTTGAGGAAGCTGCTTTGTCCATCTTGCTCTATTATCACATAGGAATCATAGAATCATAGAATGGTTTAGGTTGGAAGGGACCTCAAGGATCATCCAGCTCCAACCCCCTGCCATAGGCAGGGACACCTCCCACTAGAGCAGGCTGCTCAAGGCCTCATCCAGCCTGGCCTTAAACGCCTCCAGGGAGGAAGCATCCACAACCTCCCTGGGCAACCTGTGCCAGTGTCTTACCACCCTCACTGTAAAGAACTTCCTCCTAACATCCAGTCTAAATCTCCCCTCTTCCAGCTTAAACCCATTCCCCCTCGTCCTGACATTACCAGACCTTGTCAATAGTCCCTCCCCAGCCTTCCTGTAGGCTCCCTTCAGATACTGGAAAGCCACTCTAAGGTCTCCTTGAAGCCTTCTCTTCTCCAGGCTGAAGAGCCCCAACTCTCTCAGCCTGTCCTCATAGCAGAGCTGCTGCAGCCCTCTGATCATCTTCGTGGCTCTCCTCTGGACCCGCTCCAGCAGTTCCATGTCCTTCTTGTGTTGGGGGCTCCAGAACTGCACACAGTACTCCAGGTGGGGTCTGAGGAGAGCAGAGTAAAGGGGGAGAATCACCTCCTTTGCCCTGCTGGCCACACTTCTCTTGATGCAGCCCAGACACAAGTCAGGATCCTAAGGAAAAGGGTCTGAACCAGCAAAGAAAAGGCAGCTTCTGCCCCATACCAGCTGTTTAAAAGACATTGAAGTATTGTGTAATCTGTTGCTATTCAGCTTAGCCATATACCTGCCTCAGAACTTCCCAGTGGGTTAACAAGGGCAGGCTCTCATCGGTGTCAGGTACGTTGTCTGACAGAGTTCCATGAGAAGCAGGAGCTATGTCTAATCAACACTGTGTGTAGTTTTAGGCAATGCTATTACTCTCTGACTTTCATGAGCATCCCTGATAATTTATTAATTAAAAAATGGAAAACATACGATTTGTGAAATTCAGTAAAACGGAGTATATTAAAACATTGCTCTAGGCATGTTTTGCTGCATGTACATCTGATTTGTTGACATCCTGTATAACATACCAAACCAGTGCACTTCAGCCCAATGTTTTGCTATCTTCCAGCATAATTAATTTCCAGGGATGTGTGTGCATCCAAACAAGAAGCAGAAAAGGATCAGAAGGACTGAACTTGTCTGAATGTATTCAGAGAGTATACATGAAAAAACATAGCCAGTAACCTTATGCTTCCCTACTAACGAAAGTTCATCAAGATTAGTAACTTTGGCATAGCTTAATTAACAGCTAGGGAAAATGTAACCCGGGGTGAGGGGAAAGCAAACTGATTAACAGAAACTTTTTGTTTCTTAATTATGCTTTGAATTATTCTCTTTTAGATTCTTCTCACCTACTGATGGGCAAACTACATGTAGTTTAGCATTCATCTTGTGTTCAAATATGTCTCAGGCATTCAGAATCTTATTCAAAACCTGTCCTAACATTCCTACTTAGGCACGACTGCAAACTTTGTACAAAAAAAATCCATTTGCTGACATTTTTTTTCCAAGCTGGACAACTGAAGAACATTTTTTTCCCCATGCCCTCTCATGAGCTGGGGTTGTTTAGCCTGGAGAAGAGGAGGCTCAGGGGTGAGACCTTATTGCTGTCTACAACTACCTGAGGGGTGGTTGTAGCCAGAAGGAGGTTCCTCTCTTCTCTCAGGCAGCCAGCACCAGAAGAGGAGGACACAGCCTCAAGCTACGCCAGGGGAAATTTAGGCTTGAGGTGGGGAGAAAGTTCTTCACTGAGAGGGTCATTGACTACTGGAATGGGCTGCCCAGGGAGGTGGTGGAGTCTCTGTCCCTGGAGCTGTTCAAGGCAGGATTGGACGTGGCACTTGGTGCCATGGTCTAGCCTTGAGCTCTGTGGTAACGGCTTGGACCTGATGATCTATGAGGTCTCTTCCAACCTTGGTAATACTGTGACACTGTGATACTGTGGTGAGTCGTCTTCTATCCAAGTTAGATTCCAGAATCAACAATGAAAAAAAAAAAAACAAAAACACAACAATGAAAAAAAGTCAATGAGAAGTACAAATGAGGGTGTTTGAACTGGAATTGCAGTAGGTAATCACTAAAAAGTTGAGGTGACTTAGCTTATTTAAACTATTTGAGGCTGCTGTTCTGTCCTTCCATGCCCCAGCTTTGCACAGCTGGAAGCAGGCACAGTCACAGAACTAGAAGGCATTCAGCTCAGCATTTAGCAGCCATGGTTGAAAGAAAAAGCCAGGCAGGCTAACTTGCAGCTAGAAAATGGAAAGGATGATAATGCTGTCCTACTATGGGGGCAGGATCTGAACTGGCACTAGATCCCTGCCAGCTCTGCTTCTGGAATCATTAATTTGCTGAAGCATCTTCAGGTGACACTGGGCACTGTAGTAACAACATCAACAAGCAAGATTGGTAGTTGCTGCTCTTCTCCCTGGCATCACAGGTCTGGTGAAATACTTAGAGAATGATATGTAAGGAAGGTGCTTTCCCTCCCTTCCATTGTGCTTAGTTGTGCATCTTGTAGTTTTGTTTCAGCATAATTTTGCAATGCATCCTCCTTATACTTATGTGCATTTCAGTGAAACAGTATTTCAAAGGATAAAAAGGAATGCATTTACAACTCTCTCTGTCTCTGTCCCTCATTAAGTAGGATATTAGTAAAAAAAAAAAAACCAAACCACAAAATAATCCCTGTCCTTCCAAGCAGAGTGCACGAGGCCTGGCTCCTGCAAAACGCAAACTTTGGTGTTGAGGAGTGACATGATGCATTTTTTATTATCTTTTCTGAAGTCAGTCCCAGCTGCCACTTCAAAATACTCCAGAAGACCCAAAAGACAACAGAGTACAAAAAGAGCTCAAGTTCGATTAACTTACGGCAACATGGAAAAAAAAATCAAACCAAATCCCAGTCTATTCCTAGTCTGGTTTTTAAAAGGTAAATCCCTAGATTCAGTGTAAAAATGTGGGGGTTTGGCATTTGCTCACTCAACAATGAAACAAGATGTGGTGGTGATTCTGTGACAGCAGTGCCTCTACTCACTCCTGGATAACACAGGCTACCTGCATGCACTTACCTCTTATACCCCGCAGCTTGACAATCAGTTATTGACTAGAAAACAATCCAATACGACAGCTATGGTTTTTTTGTTTCCATTAGTTACTTTTTAAAAGAAATAGTTCAGATTTTTTTAAAAATTTGTTTGAAAAATCAGGATTATATTTTGTTAAAAACAAAACTAAACAACACCCCCACCCCCCCCCAAAAAAAAACACCAACCCACAACAGAAATCTTTCAATATACTTAATATCTTATCTAACTAAGGTAAACAAAGAAGTTTTCCATCCAGGTAACCAGGCAATGCTTTCACAAAAGCAGGACCAGGATGGCAGCAGAGGCAGGTAGAAAATTCTGGATTAAAAGCAGTCCCCACAGTTAACTAATGGCATCTGCCAAAAGCACCGAGCCCTTAGCCTCTTGTTGCAATGGAGCAGTAGCTGCTGTGATTCAGGGACTAAGCAAAATAAGGGACTAGCTAAACCAATATTTAAGATATATGAAAAGTGTATTAATTATATTTAAGGAAAACCCCCACTGCAGTTCAAAACACTGCCTGATACTATTGTAGGTTTCTCAACAGAATGATCAAGGTCTCAATTATTAACCCTCCTCTGCTGGAGTTCTTTTAAGCCAGGAAGACACGTTTTTAGGATCAGTTGTAAATTCCCTAGTGAGCCTGCAGGTGGGGATGGAAGGGAAAGACTCCCTATTAGAAATGCTGGAACTTTCCTTTTTATGCATTTATCTCAGCCTAGAGGAAGAAGGAGCAGTTCAAACAAACTCTTCTCTGGCTACTTTATCTCAGCACGTTTGTGACCTAGATATGATCATTATCTAACAGCTTGGAGTGAAGTTATATACTTGTTTTTAATAAGAAAAAATAGTTATAAGTTTAATGTAATCTATGTTTATGGAACAGCTGTGATATATTTCTCAGGCTGTAAGGCAAAAAGGACACTTTCAAGAAAATTATTCAACAAGTCAGATAAAATGGCTATTTTAAATTACACTGCTTGAGGAGTGGCACACTTTTAGAAGGAACTTTATAGTTCTAGGAGGTGCTTATTTATAAAGGAGAGTAATTAAAACAGTTTGCATAGGGAAGTCACACATTCTCTGCCACACTAAGTTTTTTAATCAAGTTGGATATGCTTTTCATGAAGACAGGTTCTAGACCAAACGAATGTGTAAGAATGGTCAAAAAACATATGCAGGTTAGCCTCTTTGGGTTTTGTCTTAAAAATCACAATTGGATCAGGAGACAAAGATGGCTAAAACTGATGACTGTGTCACAGGTAAAATTGATGCCCTTTTTGTAGTCTAAAATCAGAAAATATCACTCCATCTGCATACTGAAAGTGACCTTGGATATGTAGATCTCACCATTTTGTCAATACTGCAATGCTGTTTTGTAAAGGCAGATCACCTTTTTTTTTTTTTTCCCTTCATCCTGCAAAGTATCCTCCTCTTGTCAGGAAGGAAAGAGTTGGAAAAAATGGATAAGCCAACAGAACAGACTTCACTCCAGAAAGTTCATTGTAGGTTATCTACACCCACATCTGCATGAACTTTCTCACAGCTCTTCTCACAAACTGGAGAAGCTCTCTACATGGGAGGTCTTGTGGCAGCCTTAACTATTTCCTAGCAGCATGACCTAATAAGAAATTTCTAGGATGCAGAACAAATAGAAAAGGTGAATGAGAAATTTGGGCAGAAATGTGTTTTTCCATGTTCCTGTCCTCCAACTGCAGAGATTATCACTGTCTAACCTCAGTGTGTCTGTGTGTGTGAACCTGGAAATAAGGGGAGATCAAACCCTAAACATGCTAACCTCAGTATGATGACTTAAAAGTGATTGCTTTTGCTTTGTCATTTTCTGCAGATTTTGCTGTTGAGTTTTTTGTTTGTTTATTTTTGTTTTTATTTGTTTTGGTTTTGGTTTGGGGGCTGCGGGTTGTGATTTTTTTGGTTTGAGGGTTTTGGTTGTTGTTTTTTTTTCCCCAGAGAATGGGGAAAACATGGCCCTTGAACACAAAAAGCAGTGTATTCTTAGTTTTAGTGGATTTTTTTTTTATTCTGAGGAGTTAGCACCCTGCTTCCTATGTACCACTGTTGCAAGCTCTCCTGCTGAGCCTTGGTGCTGAAGCACTAAACCTTCATATTCTGGAGTCTTTTATTTGGCATTTCCCATCCAGGGGTGAAGGATTGTGTGTGTTTAGGGGCAAAGAGTCTGCAATAGAAGTGTGTTATGTTCACTTTGTGACCTTAAGATCTGCTTTGACCTTTTGCCCTTACATGTGGGAACTTCTCTGCAGAACTGGTTGTGCCAGGGATGCTGGGGGAAGGAAGATTAGTCACATATTTTCTAGGTAAAGCATCCTTTTTGGTGTCTAGCAGCTGTGTCTTGACTATATTGCCTTAGATATTTGCACTTTAAAAATGGTGGTGAATGTTAGAGGGAGACACTCAGATTGCTGCCAGTTATTAATCGGTCCTCTGAAATTACTGGGAGTCAGAGGCACTGCTCTTGACTTACACGGTGATGAAAGAGAACATAATCTGGCCTACCTCATTTCAGCTACAGTTAACAAAGTGGCAGTGGTCTAAAGCACAGGAAGTGAGGTCCAGTTGACGCCTGGTAAAGGTTTTTACACTCTTGTACTGATCGGAGAGCACCTCTGTGGAACACGTATTTAAAAGAGAAGCTTGCATGAATATATAAGCAAACACAGTGCTGTGTCAAACCACACCCGCCTCTCAGCCACTGTCAAACATTTTGGAGGGGAAAGGGGTCTTTTTTTTTTTCACAGAAACAAGGCACTTGTCTTTCCATAGAAGTCACCTGCAGAGAAATTAAGAAAGGAAAAGAAAAAAAAGATCTGCCTCTAAACCAGAGCAGCGCAAGCCCCATATTAGGCATCAGACTGGCTAATTGCTGCCAAAGTATTTCCCGGCGATATATGTATTTTGAGCAACCACCAGAAATATGAGGACTTAATAAGTAGCGAGAAGAGAATTTATACAAAAAACAGACATAACAAGGCAAAGTTAATTCATCACAACTTTCACATAAGCCTTTGTTGGGCAGTTGGCCAGGCCCATCACATTATCTGTTTGACTCAGTGAGTCACTCCAGCTAATAGAATTTTGCCCCGTGTTTGTTGTTGCCATGGCAATGCAATATTATCAGGCATGTCATGTTCACAGATCAGTAGCAGCGGCGCTGCTGCAGACACACAACAGCTTTCAGCCTTTGACCATAAACAGGAATTCACTCCACAGTCAGTCTGTCAAAAAGGAAGTCGGCTGTGGTGAAGAAGCACTAGTGCCAGCACTACTAGCCTTTTCCTTTTTCCTTTGTGAGCCCATTGCCATTATCATTAAAATAACCTTGAGTCGTCATGAATTCATTCATTCACAAACATTGTCAAAGAAGGTGCAATAGTTCAAGAGAATCCAGAGGGTCAAAGAGAGGACTAGTTTTAAATCTGTGCCTATTGAACCTGGAAATGACATAGTCTGTTAGATATAATCTTATTCTTACCATAGCAAATCAAGCTGTGTTGACTGGCACCAATGTCCAAGTCAATTCAGCACCATGAAAGGTTACTAGGAGTAAAGAGGTCATATCTTTTGTGGTATTGCTTTGAGAAATAAACTTAGGCATGTGTGGGAATATTTTACAAAGAATAGCTTTTTCACCAAAAGTGAAAAACAAATCCTGTCAGGAATCTATAGAGACTGCAGGTATTTTCTGACATAGCCATATTTAAGTGGTTAAACTAAGCTCTTTCAATATTTTAAAAGTTTAATTGAGTCATAAATATTCCACCAGATATTTTAATTGCTTTCCAAATAAAATGTTAAATACCTTTTTTGAAACTGAGACCGCACCAGTTATTGGGGTTTGTAAAGGATTTTCATTTTCTTTCCTACACAGACATATCAAATAATAATCAGGAATATATGGGAAGATTATAGACCCTCTGAATTTGATTTATGTGATAGATTACACAAGATTTACCCCATTGTAACCTCTTCAGCATCAACTGAGTTGTTCTGATTTATCCTGATTTGAAAGGAGGATTAAGATTCTTGGATTTAAAATATAGGAGAGAATTTTTGGAGGACATACTGGTTTTTAATGTCTCTGTTGTATGGAAAGACCTGTTTAAACATTTGTCATCACATATGTCCCAAAATGTTGTTGACAAGCTATACTGGCATTGAGAGACCCTACACATAGTTTAGAGATGAATTTGAAGATTATGATGAGCAATAAGGGGCTGATTATACTTTTCCTTCTGTGGGTTTTAGACTGCTATAATTCCATAGACTTTAGAACAGTTGCTTTAAAACTGCCACTTGGAGAAGTGGCTCCATTCTGGTTAGCACTTGTCGTGGAGGGCCTGTAGGCCTCAGAATAGGCTTATTTTATGCCTTACTTTGCCTTACCTTCCCAAACATGTTTTCCTCCCCAAACCGGGGGGTAAACAAGCCCAAACCAGAGGTAAACACATTAAATGGGTAAACAAGCACAAAAGGGACACAATAGGCCTGGTGCCATAAAGTCTGGCCTGCCTAAGGTCCAGGTTGTAAACAGGTTGTATAAGGAGGTTGTAAACACGTTGCATAAGCCCACGCGCTTAGCGTGTGGCCCACCTATGCTCTCCCCATATTTGGAGGTACCAGACTGGTGATTTTGCCTGTTATGGTATTGTTTGGCTGACTGCCAAACCCTGATTGGTCACTCTGGTGGCCAAAGGGCTATTCATCTCGGCCCACAGTTCATAAATAGAGGCACACAGGTAAGCAACGTTCTTCTGCTTGCTTGAGCTTCTGTTAGCTCTGACTTCACCTGCAGCTCTGACTCCATTGCTGCAGCTCTCTCACGCACTCTTGCTTCACCTGCCTGCTCACACTCATGCTCAGGCTCCGTGCTCGGGCCTCCCCCTTGCTCGGGCCTCCCCCTTGCTCACGATCACTTACATTTGGGCACACCTGCTTATTATTAGATTTAGACTCACCAGCCTACTTGCTTATGCTGTTATTATGGAGACAGAATCTCCCAGCCAGCTATGGTGAGTTACAGGGAGCACAGACTCTTGTGCAGCCATGTATGCCTGCTATCCTTTCCTGGTGAACGCCAATGCTGCCGAGATACCAGGAGCAGACCCTCTTGTCTGCACACGATCAGCCTGCCAGCCAGCGTGAGAACCATGCTCAAGACTGCACGGCATCCTTCCCCTGCACCTGGGTTCCTGCCAACACTCCCCGGACCAGTCCCTGGACAAAGCATCCAGAAGGAGCCAGGAGACAAGGGCAGAGATTGTATCCTCTCCAGGAGAACAAGGTCAGAGACTGTAATCATTTCCCCCAGATAGCTGGGAAGACTGCATCTTCTCCCCAGAAGCCGGGAAGATTCTCCTTTTCCCTCAAGCTGGGAGGATTCCAGCCTCAGTCCACAGGCAAAGTTCCCCTGAAGGTTTGGACACTTTATATAGGCTGTGACTTGGCCCCGGAGGGTGATTGATGATTATTGATGATTAATAAGAATTGTAAGTGCTCTAATGCCTCCCTAATATCTGTAGTCTCCTGCCATAGAGCAGAAAGGGTTTCAGCCCACTCTGCTGGGCAAATAGTATATAGACCCCAAGCGGCAAATAGTAAATAGACCCCAACTCCTCTCTCTGTTTATAGTTGAATGTAATATAGTTGTTAATAAGCTATAATGTGTTATTAACCCCATAAGGTACTTCATAACCGTGTAAAGATCCATTTAATATTAATATGCAGTGGTTGGGGGTGCCAAGAGTTCAGAATATTGAGTTTAATAAATATCTATTTTTATAAATATTATCTCACACCAATTAATTTTTCCCTTTCGCCACAAACCGGCGTAGGTGGCAGAATCCCCCTCCACGACAGCACTGTTCCCATGTTTCGAAGCACTGATTCTTAATTTCTGCAGCTGAGACCACCAAAGTGCTCACGCTTACACTGGTGTACATTAAAATGCTGTTTGGTCCCTAGCATTGAAAATGGAATTTTGAGGCAAATTTCAGGTTAAGTTTGATGTAAAGCTTTTTCACATGACCCTTTTTCTGCTGAACAGAATGCCTGCTTTCAGCTTATATTGTTCACTGTAGTATTTCTCCCAGTGTGGTAGAATGGATTTATACCTTCTATGCATTTACATAATCTCCCCTTGCTAACGTCATGGCACAGACACTACAGCCTGGATTTTCTTACAGTCATGAATAAGACTGTCTCTTTCATTTTTCCCAAGGAAATTCATAGATTCATTGAGTGGTTTGAGTTGGAAGGGTCATTAAAGATCATCTAGTTCAAACTCCCCTGGCATGGGCAGGGCCACCCTCCACTACATCAAATTGCCTCATCCAACCTGGCCTTGAACACCTCCAGGGAAGGGGCATCCATGACCTCTCTGGGCAACCTGCTTGACTGTGTAGTGTACCACTAAGAGAAATGCACTAGTCCGGTACCAGAATCCACTAACATCCATTCAATTAAAATTGCCCTACTCTTGCACTTGTAAACTTAGTTTCTATTAATCCAGAAGGAATAATGGCAGAATCAAAAGAATTGTCCCAAAGATTTTAAGTAATATGAGCTTTTAACTGAAATTAATTTGCTCTAATGACATTACTTTCATTTTACTCCAGTAAAGTTCAGAATGAAGTGTAAGGAAGACACAACTTCACTTTGTTCTTGTGAGGAATGAACAGGAAGACTTTCAAAATCACAAAACAGGGCATGAGCAGTGAACTGACTTCTGTGCATCTTCATACCTGCTTTTCAGTCAGCCTGTAGTCTATCCATATAACACAGAAGAGGAAGGGAGGAGTTACATACATCTATATCTTTGTTTTGTCTGCTTGTAGAAGTGATAACATTAGACTTACATTGGTTAAAAGCTCTTTCAGTAAAATTGGTGCAGTTCCTCTTCCTGGCCATCCTTTTATCAGGTCCAGAACATTTATCAGTCTGGTTTGTAAGGGCTATGAATGTCTCACGCAGACTCCGTATTAAGTGGAAGAGAGTTTTAACCAGTGAAATGACATCTGATTCAATAACAATGTAATTAAGCAGGTGCAATTTCAGTGTTGAGAAAGCGTGCAATGCACAGTCTGATCTGGTAGAAATCATGGAATGAACCAGTTATGGTTTGGATCATTGCATCTTAGAGTAATGGCTGCTCTCTTTACCCCAAGGGTCACAGATTTCTGCCATTCAATGGCAATCTGCAAGTGCATTATAGCTAATCATGTCAAACTGGCAAAGGAAAATATGTCATTCATATTTTTAAAATGTGGGTATAATGCATAATTCTTTTAAAGACTGTGATCTACGACTGAATCAACTTTCCACTCTGTTCAGTAGTCTTCCTTTATCACAGTGAAATACACATTTTCCTGAATTTAACCCCACTGCAAATGCCTTCAGTTTGATTTATTGCATTTGCATTGTTGTTTTGTATTATTAGTCCAGCACTTTTTATCATAACCAAAGAGAAAGGACAACTATTACTTTTGATTCCAACAGAAAATATTCCTTCTGAAAAAGTAAGTTAGTTTTGTATCCATTTTATTAAGGAAATTCTTAATTGTTAAACCTCACAAACAACAATTTAGTGAAAAATAGAATAGAATAGAATAGAATAGAATAGAATAGAATAGAATAGAATAGAATAGAATAGAATAGAATGAACCAGGTTGGAAGAGACCTCCAAGATCATCCAGTTCAACCTAGCACCCAGCTCTATCCAGTCAACTAGACCATGGCACTAAGTGCCTCATCCAGTCTTTTCTTGAACGCCTCCAGGGACAGTGTCTCCACCACCTCCCTGGGCAGCCCATTCCAATGGCAAATCACTCTATCTGTGAAGAACTTCCTCCTAACATCCAGCCTATACCTTCCCTGGCACAACTTGAGACTGTGTCCCCCGGTTCCGTTGCTGGTTGTCTGGGAGAAGAGACCAACCCCCACCTGGCTACAACCTCCCTTCAGGTAGTTGTAGACAGCAATGAGGTCCCCCCTGAGCCTCCTCTTCTCCAGGCTAAGCAACCCCAGCTCTCTCAGCCTCTCCTCATAGGGTGATGTTTGTCATAATCTATGGGTACTAGAATTTGCAGTTGTATCACCCAGGTCATATGAGAGATGAGAAACATAGTCATAATGATGTACTTTCATTAGTAGGCAGATCTGGTAGAAGCTTTGGGATAAATACAGGCAATGAAAAATGTTTTATAAATTTGTCATGACTGTGACAAAAGACATTGACGTTGAGGAAAGAGAAAGATTCAGCAAGTACTGACAAGTTTTTATGCAGATCTACTTCTACATCATTCTTCCTACCCAGCATCTCTGTTTCCTTTTCATCTTGTCTTGAAATCCCTCATATATAGGAATTGTAAGATGGCCTTTAATTTTTGCTGAAACAAATTGACTTTTAAAAAAGATGTGGTGTTAGTAAAAGAGAAATGAGCTGGAAAAGTGATTTATCTTCTGCTGTGCTGTCCCTCCAACAGTAGCACAAACAATCCAGGAGATTCCTGGAATGCACTGCTCACAATTTCCTTCTCTATTTGGTTGAGGAGCCAATGAGGAAAAGTGTTATGCTATACCTTGTTCTGACCAAAAAGGACAGGCTAGTGCTGGATGTGAAACTCAAGGGCAGCCTTGGCTGCAGTGACCACGAAATGGCAGAATTCAGGATCTTTAGGGCAACAAGGGGAGTGAGCAGCAAGCTCACTACCCTGGACTTCAAAAGAGCAGATTTTGGCCTCTTCAGAGATCTTCTAGGGGAGTTTCATGGGATAAAGCCTTGGGGGAAAGATCCCAAGAAAGCTAGTTAATATTCAAGGCTTACCTCCCCCAAGCCTGGAATCACTATGTTTCAACAAAGGGGAAGGCAGGGAAAAATGCCATGTGGCCTGTATGGATGAATAAGATGCTACTGGACACTATTCAGCACACACACAAAAAAGATCTATAGAGGGTGGAAGCAAGGACAGATACTCTAGGAGGAACAAAGAGAAGCTATCTGATTAGCCAGAGATCAGGTCAGGAAAGCTAAAGCCCAGATAGAATGAAAACTGACCAGGAACATCAAGAGAAACAAGACAAGCTTATATAGGATGATAATTATTACAACAAACAAACAAACAAACCCCCAAAAAAACCATCCAAAACCAACCAAACATAAAAATTCCAAAAAATAGGAAAAAGGTGGTCCCTCTCCAGAAGGAAGCAGGAGACCTCATCAGTGGGATAAGGAGGATGCTGAGGTACTCTATGTTATTTTTGCCTAGTCTCTACCATTAAGACCTCTAACTACATCACCTAAGTTACAGAAGGTAAAAGCAACAAAAAGAAAAAGAAAGTCCACCTACTGTAAATGAAGATCAGGTTTGACATCACCTAGAGCATGTGAAGGTGCAAAAGTCCATAGGATCTGACAAAAATCTATCCATGGGTCCTGAGGAAAGTGGTGGGTAAAGTTGTCAAACCACTTTCCATCATATTTGAAAGGTCATAAAAATCTGGTGAAGTTCTGACTGGAAAAGAGGAAACATAATCTTCATTTTCAAAAACAGAAAAAAATGAAGACCTGGGGGACTACAGGCCAGTCAGTCTCACCTCTGGTGCTCCTGCAAGATTACAGAGCAGGTTCTCCTGGAAACTCTGATAAGGCACATGAAAAATTAGGTGACTGGTGGCAGCCAGCATGGCTTCACCAGGGGCAAATCGTGCCTGACAGATTTAGTGGCCTTCTGTGGTGGGGTAACAGTGTTGTTGATGGACAAGGGAAGAGCAAATGATGCTGAGTTCCTAAAGTTGTGTGAAGTGTTTGACACTATGCCTCACAGCCGCCTTGTCTCTAAATTGGAAAGATATGGATTTAATGGGTCAAACACTCAGTGGATATGAATTGTCTTGATGATTGCACTCGAAGAATGGAAGTCAATGGCACTATCAGCAAGTTTGCTGACAAAACCAAGCTGTGTGATGCAGTTAACATGCTGGAGGGAAGGTATGCCATGCAGAAGGACCTTGACAGGCTTGAGAGGCAAGCCAGTGCCAACCTCGTGAAGTTTAACATAGCCAATGCCAAACCCATGAAGTTCAACATAACCAAATGTAAGGTCATGCATCTTATCTGGGGCAATCTCAAGCACAAATACAGGCTAGGAGGAGAACAGATAGAGAGCATTCCTGAGGAGGATGACTTGGGGTGCGGGTTGACGAGAAGTTCAACAAGAGGCAGCAGTGTGTGCTTGCATTACAGAAAGCCAATTATATCCTGGACTGTATCAAAAGAAATGTGATCAGCAGGCCCAGGAAGGTGATTCTCCATCTCTACTCCACTCTTGTGAGACCACACATGGAGTAACGTGTCCAGCTCTGGAGCTCCCAGCACAAAAAGGATGTGAAACTGTTAGAGTGGGTGCAGAGGAGGACCATGAAGATGATCAGAAGGCTGGAGCACCTCTCCTGTGGAAACAGGCTGAGAAAGTTGGGGTTGTTCAGCATGAAAAAGAGAAGGCTTTGGGGAGACCTTGTAGCAGCCTTCCAGTATTTCAAAGTGGCCTGCAAGATAGCTGGAGATGGACTTCTTAAAAAGCCATTGCCAGGATGAAGGGCAATGGCTTAAAATTGGAAGAAGCTACATTTAGATCAGACAATAGGAAAAAAAAATCTTCCCATTAGGGTAGTGAGGCTGCTGAGGCACTGCAAAAAGTTGCCCTGAGAAGTCGTTGAGGCTTCCACCTTGTAAGTGTGCAAAGCCAAGTTGTATGGGCCCTTGACCAACCTGGTCTAGAAGAAGGACAACTGGCCTACTGAGCTGGCTGATGGAGTCAGGGACCAGTGTAGTCCCTGTGTAATCCAGGAGGAAGAAGTAAGGGACCTGCTGAGCCACTTGGATCTTCACAAGTCCATGGGACTGGATGGGATCCATCCTAGGGTGCTGAGAGAGCTGGCAGATGAGCTGGCCAAGCCACTCTCCATAATTTATCAACAGTCCTGGCTCACTGAAGAGGTCCCTGGAAACTGGAAGCTGGCCAATGTGATGCCCATCCACAAGAAGGGGCAGAAGGAGGAAGGGGGAAATTACAGACCTGTCAGCCTGACCTCAGTGCCAGGCAAGGTCACGGAACAGGTTGTCTTGAGTGCCATCACAAAGCACCTACAGGATGGCCAAGGGATCAGGCCCAGCCAGCATGGGTTTAGGAAGGGTAGGTCCTGCCTGACCAACCTGATCTCCTTTTATAACCAGGTTACCTGCCAGGTGAATGTGGGGAAGGCTGTGGATGTAGTCTACCTGGACTTCAGCAAAGCCTTTGACACTGTCTGCCACAACAAGCTCCTGGCCAAGCTGGCAGCTTGTGGCTTGGACAGATTCACTCTGATATGGGTCAAGAACTGGCTGGAGGGCTGGGCCCAGAGAGTGGCAGTGAATGGTGCCACATCCAGTTGGCAGCAGTCACTAGTGGTGTGCCTCAGGGATCAGTGCTGGGTCCAGACTTCAATATCTTTATTGATGATCTGGATGAGGGGATTGAGTCCAGCATCAGTAAGTCTGCAGATGACACCAAGATAGGAGGAGGTGTGGATCTGTTGAAGGGTAGGAGAGCCCTGCAGAGGGACCTGGACAGGCTGGATGGGTGGGAAGAGGCCAATGGGATGAGATTTAACAAGGCCAAGTGCAGGGTTCTACACTTTGGCCACAACAACCCCAAGCAGCGCTACAGGCTGGGGACAGAGTGTCTGGAAAGCAGGCAGGAAGAAAGAGACCTGGGGGTACTGGTAGGTAGTAGCTGAACATGAGCCAGCAGTGTGCCCAGGTGGCCAAGAGAGCAAATGGCATCCTGGCCTGTATCAGGAACAGTGTGGCCAGTAGGACGAGGGAGGTTCCTCTTCCCCTGTACTCAGCACTGGCCAAGCCACACCTTGAGTACTGTGTCCAGTTCTGGGCTCCTCAACTCAAGAGAGATGTTGAGGTGCTGGAACGTGTCCAGAGAAGGGCAACAAAGCTGGTAAGGGGCCTAGAACACAAACCCTATGAGGAGAGGCTGAGGGAGCTGGGGTTGTTTAGCCTGGAGAAGGGGAGGCTCAGGGCAGACCTCATTGCTGTCTACAACTACCTGAAGGGAGGCTGTAGCCAGGTGGGGGTTGGTCTCTTCTACCAGGCAACCAACAACAGAATAAGGGGACACAGTCTCAAATTATTCCGGGGGAGGTATAGGCTGGATGTTAGGAGGAAGTTCTTCCCAGAGAGAGTGATTGGCATTGGAATGGGCTGCCCAGAGAGGTGGTGGAGTCACTGTCCCTGGAGGTGTTTAAAAAAGTCTGGATGAGGCACTTAGTGCCATGGTCTAGTTGACTGGATAGGGCTGGGTGATATGATATTCCTACCCATGGCAGGGAGGTTGAGTCCCTTCCAAAAAACACTGTGCTATGATTCTATGAAAATGAGCATTCTGAATTCACAGCTATGCTTAATACTAATATTTTATATAGTTTACTGGAAATGTTTAAATATAATGAGCATTCTAGAACTGGAAATGAAACAAAATGAAATTTATTTATAGGCTTTCCCATGGCACTAAATGCTTTATGCATTTGAGTGCTAATAGTGAGACCATCTCCTAAGCAGCAACTTTTAAAAGGGAGAGAAAACTTGTGAAACACTTTTAAAAGTCCTGAAAAAATCAAATCCAATTAGCTTAAAAGAGAAAACAATGTATAAAGAATATCTAACTAAATATAAAAGTTCACCCCTTAGGCTTACTTAAGTTAAATAATGAAACACTTATCTGATTAACTGTTACTCAGATTCATTTTTCTCATATCTTTAGTGGCAAAGGTCATTAAGAAAGCATCCTCAAAGGTGTAAGAGGTGGAATCTGAGGTTAAACTCCTACTTCATTACTGTAAGTCTGATTGTACCGAGATATTTGAAAGAACAAAGTTTAGCATCTGATATGACAGAAAATGATTAATTGTGATCTAGACTGCAAGGATCTTGACTTAAGTCAAAGTAATTATCATACCAAGTGAAATCATGGTCTTATTGAAAACTATGCCAATGTTGCCTCTGACTCCAGTAGATCCACAGTTTTCATTAGTGCATTTTAAGCTTGGAAACTATGGTGATGATACTCTCACCTCTATAATCACGCATGTGGAGTTCCTTTCTTCTAGATTTGGTGTTCTTTCATGGAGAATAAACACTGCAAAACGTCAGGAAACAGCTGAGTGGCAAAAAATAAGGGGAAGTATGCAAAAGGGTTAGAAATCAAGTATTTCAGAAGGAGAACACAGACCACAACACCTTTGGAGAAAAGATGCAGTGAAGAAATTTTAAAGGGAAGCTGAAGTGAAAGCAGAAGAGAAGGTTGTATCCTGGAAGAAGACTGTAAAGGAGCCTTGAGGGCAGGCAGGGGATTGGAGGCATAGGAAGTAGCTGAGCATTCAGTTCTTACTCTATGTGTAAGCTGAGCATTTAAAAATCCTAACAATTTAGCAGGTAAAGCTACTGCACAATGATAGTAAAGTTTATGTTCAATTGTTCTGAGCTGCTTTTTAACATTCACAGCAGCACATCTAAACAAATCATTTAATTTTTAATGAAAATCACTGTGATGTCGATCTGTGCTTTGTTTCAAATGTTCCTCTTAGTTCCTCAATCAATGTACAAGGCAACACTTTCAAGTAAATTAAAATGAGACTATTTACCATTCCTAGGATAATGTTGGCTCTGTAATGTCTAACAAATACTTATCTAGTTTGTCTAAATTGGTCAACACAGTGACATTTCTCAAAATGTTTATAGCAACTTTAATAATAGAGCACCATATTGGCTGCCTACTCCTTTGGATCTTTTGCTAAGCCTAAACCGGGGCCAAACTGCTGCCTGTGCTGAACTGAGGTATGCTTTTTCATGTGTCTGCTATTGTGTAATGTCACTGAATAAGTCACATTACACAATGGATATTTTACATTTAGATATTTTATATCTAAATTTCACAAGGAGACACATTTCGCTCCATAGAAATATTTCCATATTCTATAGAAATAATGAGCTCCAAGGTTCACATTCTCAGTTTTGAAAGCATCACAAAAGAGTTGTGTTGAGTATAAGAAAAATTCTTCTCTGTTTATCGATACTCCAGTGCAAATAAGAGAGATTTTGAGCATCAGCCAGGAGACACCAGAATTAGAAAGAAAATATACCTGTGGAAGAGTACTTCACAGTATTTCACAGTATTACCAAGGTTGGAAGAGACCTCACAGATCATCAAGTCCAACCCGTTACCACAGAGCTCAAGGCTAGACCATGGCACCAAGTGCCACGTCCAATCCTGCCTTGAACAGCTCCAGGGACGGCGACTCCACCACCTCCCTGGGCAGCCCATTCCAGTAGCCAATGACTCTCTCAGTGAAGAACTTTCTCCTCACCTCAAGCCTAAATTTCCCCTGGCGCAGCTTGAGGCTGTGTCCTCTTGTTCTGGTGCTGGCCGCCTGAGAGAAGAGAGCAACCTCCTCCTGGCTACAACCACCCCTCAGGTAGTTGTAGACAGCAATAAGGTCTCCCCTGAGCCTT
Organism: Tricholaema leucomelas; assembly: GCA_013400475.1. Taxonomy (NCBI): domain Eukaryota; kingdom Metazoa; phylum Chordata; class Aves; order Piciformes; family Lybiidae; genus Tricholaema lacrymosa; species Tricholaema leucomelas. Next base: position 478,716 of record WAAF01015427.1, read on the forward strand.
CTCTTCTCCAGGCTAAACAATCCCAGCTCCCTCAGCCTCTCCTCGTAGGGCTTGTGCTCAAGGCCTCTCACCAGCCTCGTTGCCCTTCTCTGGACATGTTCAAGCATCTCAATGTCTCTCTTAAACTGGGGGGCCCAGAACTGGACACAGTACTCAAGGTGTGGCCTAGCCAGTGCAGAGTACAGGGACAGAATGACCTCCCTGCTCCTGCTGGCCACACCATTCCTGATGCAGGCCAGGATGCCATTGGCCCTCTTGGCCACCTGGGCACACTGCTGGCTCATGTTCAGGTGGGTATCAATCAGCACCCCAAGATCCCTTTCTGTTTGACTGCTCCCCAGCCACACTAACCCCAGCCTGTATCTCTGCATGGGGTTGTTGTGGCCAAAGTGGTCATGAGCTGTTGTCTTTCAGCCCACATATTTTGTACATAACTTGCTTTCTCTTTGGAGGAATATTTTGGAGAAATGAATGAGATCCAAAAGAATGATCCATTGTCCAAAGAATTTCTGTTTTCCTTGAGTCCCTCTATTTTTGTAGCATCCATTGTCTTTAGAAAGCAGTGTATTAGAAAAAGAAACAAAACTGCGTTTACAATGTCATCAAGTATTATATTGGTTAAGTCAACACAATCATGCTTGTGATGCGGTGAACTGCCAGACAGAAGTAGTTATTTACTATTAAATTTGTTGATTCAGTGAATGCTAAAGCTATTCATTAATTGTTCAGCATAATATTTGTTATGTACTCTGGAATATGTGTTAGAGAGAAAAAAGAGTAGAAAAAGAAGGTAAAAAATAATGAAGCCAAACATTAATGCTTCTCAAAAAGATGTTAATTCTAAAGATTATTTTCACTGGAAAGTAGGTCCATGCAAATACAGATGTTCTTTAGCATAGACTATGGACGTTCTCTGGATTTACCTTCACAGAAACTCTTCTTCATAATTTGAATTCAACTGCTCTGTCATATATTTCATTATTCCTCCTGTCTTATCTTTCAAAATCTCTGTGATTCCTTTACCAGTAACAATTCCAAGTTTCCCAGAACTTCTTCCACAATCATCTTACTTGAAAAGAGCTACTATTAGCTGTCTTGGTCATCTTGTCCTTTATTTGACACTACCAATTTAATTTCTTTCTGGATCTGTCTTATGCTGGAAAGACATCAGTGACTACAGTAACACCTTGAATCAGGAAGGCAGTATGATGTGGTAGCTGGATTAACATTTGGATTAAAGAGAGATAGAGGTAATAGATGTTCCGCCTTTGATTCTGATTTCATGTAGGTTATTCCAGGACAACGACTGATGCAGAGCTGACTCAGCACTATTCTATAACCTGCATTTTGGCATTCTATCTCCGGGCTTTTTAAAAGACCTTCATCTTGGTATGGGTGTGACATGCAAGCACTCTGAGGTAGGTGGATATGTTGCTGTACCATTTGAACATCACCTCTTGGTATTTACAGGTGGTAGTTTCTCATGCTTTATCTGACTGGAGTCACTGATTTCAGGCAAAATCATTACCGTTAAGTAGAGCCTGAATCATCATCAGCTTAGTCTAGGTTGGTACTTTAGCTGAGAAATCAGAAACTATACATTCCTTTTCTAATCCTATGAGTTGGACCATCCTCTGAGCAGGCATTTAGAACAATGCTTACACACCAAGGTGATTTTGTCTTTTTTAAAACCTTCATAAATTCTCTGACCTTTCTCTATTTTGTAAAATGTCCCTGAGTGTAGTTTACTGTACATTGATTTTAATAAGCATTCTCTATAGACCAATATGTATAATGTTGGAAATAGTATAATACAATTTTCCTCCAATGAAATGTTATAGAAAATTGTGCATTTTATACTGACGTGTGCCACATCAATAATACAGTTTTTATATCTTATTTGTAGCTATTGATCTCAACAACATAATGAAAAATTGATTGCAATGAAGTGCACTACTTCTTAAGTATAAATTTCAATGTCAAATTATTTTTATCTATGCTTCACAATTATAGATGAAGCTTATACATTTATATATGTTTGCTTTTACAAAACTCTGGATTAGTAAATTAAGTATGACAAGATTCTACTGGGTCAATAGAAACCTTGTTGCTCTCACTAAAATATGATTCCAAAATTAAATACACTAGTTCCCTTTCTTCATTATAGAAAGAATTAAAGTCTCCGTACGTGGTATCACCTTCCTGGGTAATTTAATAGTTTCAAATAGGGTCCTAAATCTTAAGGGGATATAGGCACACAAAGTATTTTATTGTATGGGAAACCATTGAAATTCATGCACACATTCTGGAACCTACATGGCAAAGCAAACAAGGAGCAGCATATCCTTTTGTTATCTCTTGAGACCCTATTATTTTCAGGGGAAAGCATTTGTGTTTGGGAAAACCTTACGTTATTAGAACTGACTGAAAATGAACATGGCTTCCATACTTAGCAAAGGGGAGGCACTTCTCTCTACTTTTTGCACTGTAAACAAAGTAACTCTATTTCTGCACCTGGCTAAGCTAGTCTGGTAGATTTCTTTCACTTAGTGAATAGAGGTCAGAACCTCTGAGAAAGTATGACTCACCCCTTCCTAAAATCATGAAGTTGAATAAGAACCATCTCACAAAAAAGTCTGTCACATTGCATTGATGATAGAGGCAACAGAGATGATAAGTTTGGACTAAAGTCTAAATTTTAGCCTCTATAGTTGGAGAGGATGATTCTCACAATAAAGGTCCATATGAGAAGAGAGGATGCGGGGTTCATGGAAAAGACTCTAGGGTGACCTTATGGCTGCCTTCCAGTACCTGGAAGGAACCTAAAGGAAGGCTGGGAGAGGGACTTTTCATAAGGTTGTCTAGCAATAGGACAAGGGGAAATGGTTTTAAGCTGTGGGAGAGCAGCTGTGGGACTCTATCTTAGGAAGAAGTTCTTCAGTACAAGGGTGGTGAGACTTTGGAATAGGTTGTCCAGAGAGCTAGTAGATGCCCCCTTCCTGAAGGTGGTCAAGGCCAGGTTGGATGAGGCCTTAAGCAACTAAGTGCAGTTGAGAGATATCCCTACCCATGGCATGGAATTTGGAGCAGACACTCTCTAGGGTTCCTTCCAGCATAAACATTCTATGATCCTGTGATATAACTGCAGCAAAATGCAGGCTTGCAGTGGTACCATAGCACTGTTCAATCACTACCACATAGTTTAGTTATCCCACTATCACCAAGGTAGATTATAGAAGTACTTGTGGGCCTGCAGGTGCAGAAAGGAGTGATTTTGAGTGTTTTTGACATACCAGCAAACAGTGTCCCAATTCTTTATTTTCTCAGTATAGACTGAGAAGAGGGAAAATATGTTAGTGGCAGATGAACTGCAGTAATCTGTGTTTTTTAGCACTGACAATAAAAGGAATTGCCCCAATACTTGGAGATTACCTCAGTCACTATCTGGTGTTTAGGATATGATTTTTTTTTAATGTTCCTGTTAAATAACATAATCTCTTTGCTTCCATGTCTGTTTCTCTTAAAGGGCACATTGGTATTTACCTTGCCCAGAATGAGTGTTCTGGTTACATTTGTTGTGAACAGTCACCAAAAAAAGGAGGAATGAAAAGCCATTTAATACAGGGTAATACAAAGAGAGCCTCTTTTCCCCTATATTTGTACCTCATGCTGCTCTAGACACAGTGTTCTAGACAGTTAAGACAGTAACAATAACCCTCACCTATAGGGAATCTTTCATTTTACAAAGGTTGCATCCATGCCGATGTCTATTCTTTAGTGGTAGTATTTATAAGGTCTGCTCCTTCTGCTTATCTACCTATGTTCATGACATTTGTTGACATTAGATCCTACCTTTCTCTCAAATGTGGTCAATACATATCATGGGTGAAAAAAATAATTAGAAATCATGTTGAAAGTATGGCTTGGTCATGGTAGCAACTGTTTACAGGAAGGGACTGCATAAGTATCTGGTCTGAGATGACAAGAGCAAATTTCCCCTTCACTGCACTAGACAAATTTTGTTACAAGGCAGCACTGAAGAAGTGGCTGGCATTTCCTATGCCAGACAGGTATTCACTTTGACCCTGTCTTCACGTGGGCAGTTGGTCCACAGATTTAGGATACGGTGACAAAAAAATTATAAGCGTTGTTTCAGTGAAGGTTGGATTTTGTTGTTTCCACCCTGAAGGAAATGTCCTGTGAATTTGCATGTTTCATGACTGATTATTAAATACAGCCCACAAAGGGACTTAAATGTTGCACAAGATAAGATGATGATACTCTTACTAGACAGATAATTATTGTTATTATAATTACTAACTAGCAATCAATGAGGGTTTCAGTGTGAGCTGGACTAGATGAAGGATGTAATGGCATACCCACGTAAGAACAGGACTTCTTTCTCCCTCTCAGAGTCCTGAGCTGCTTCTTTTAATACAATGGCACGAATAGCCTCTGTGAACCTAGGTATATTCTTCCCAAGAGGTTTGTCTCAGTTGTGTTGTCACACACACACACACATCAGCCAAAGGGGAAAATTAAAAATGTATCACAATGATCATACTATGAAAACTAAGATAGTTTTCATATAACTCTTTGAAACCTACGTGTGTCATACTGAGACCAGACAGAACTGTGTTTCCATCACCCTAATTAACTGATTTTTTCAAAGCAAAAACCATGACAACATAGCTGTACAAGGGATGAACATGAGTGAGCAGTTGGATGAACTATAAAATATTAAAACCAAATAAATTGAGGCAAAAAATACAAAAAAAAAAAAAACCAACAAAAAACAAAACACACAAACTCTTGAAAGAGATCAAGGAAAAACTATTAGACATAATTAGAAAAGTGTCATTTACAGTACTGCTTTATGGACAGATGGAGGTCCAAAAGTTATTTAAATTGTTTAAAAAAGTAAACCACCAAACACTGAAATAATTGTGGAGGCAGTAGATAAGATGAAATCATGTTTGTAAAATAGAATTATTCAAATGGATGTTATTTGATTAAGGGAGGTTAAAACTGGTAATCCTAGTTAATGCTTTATTATTTATTATTTAATGTAATTTACTTGCAGGCTGAGCCTTTTGGCAGAACCAGGCATCAGTGTCCTGCATCACTTGGCCAGCAGAGAACATCAGCCAAAGCTTAGCCGTATGACTGACAGCTGCAGGGAGACCAGTGGATGTAGTCTCCCTTGACCTTAGCCAGTCTTTTGACCCTGTTTCCCATAACATCCTTGTGAGCAAGTTCAGGAAGTGTGGGTTACAAGAACAGACAGGGAGATGGATTAGTAACTAGTTAAACAATAGAGTGCAGAGAATTACACAACAGTGCCAAAGTCCAGCTGGAGAGCTATGACTAGTGGAGTCCCGCAGGGATCAGTGCTGGGTCTGGTCCTATTCAACGTCTTTATCAATGACATTGATGAGGGGACAGACAGACAGTGTCTGCTCAGCAAGTTTGCTGACAATATCAAACTGAGAGGCTTGGCTGACACACCTGGAAGCTGTGCAGCACTCAGAGAGACTTGGACAGACCAAAGAGTTGGGCAAGGAGGAACCTAATGAGGTTCATTAAGGATAAATGTAGAGTCTTGCACCTGGGAAGGAGTAATAAACGGAACCAGTACAAATTAGGAGGCAATCTGCTAGGGAGCAGGCCCATGGCAAAGGACCTAGGAGTCCTGGTAGATAACAAGTTATCCATGGCGCAGCAATGTGCCTTTCTGGCCAAGAAAGCCAAAGGGATCCTGGGATGCATTAAGAGGGGTGAGTCCAGCAGATCAAGGGAGGTTCTCCTCCCCTTCTACTCTGCCCTGTGAGGCCTCACTTAGAATATTGCATCCAGTTCTGGGCTCCTCATTTCAAGGGGAACGGAGATGTACTCAAGACAGTCCAATGGAGGGCTACAAGGATGATCAAGGGTCTGTAACACTGCTTATGAGGAAAGGCTGAGAGACCTGGGGCTTTTTAGTCTGGAGATAAGACTGAGAGGGAATCTAATAAATGTATATAACTATGTGAGGGCTGGATGTCAAGAAGGAAGGGACAGCCTCTTCTCACTTGTGCCCCACGATAGGATGAGGAGCAGTGGATGTGAACTACACCACAGGAAGTTCCGCCTCAACACGAGATAAAATTTCATTACTGTAAGGATCATGGAGCACTGGAACAGGCTCCCCAGAGAGACTGTGGAGTCTCCTTCTCTGGAGACTTTTAAAACCTGTCAGGATACTTTCCTGTGTTACCTGCAATAGATTATATGGTCCTGCTCTGGCAGAAGGGTCAGACCTGAAGATCTCCAGAAGTGTCTTCCAACCTCTAACATCCTGTGATCCTGTGACTTCTGAGAAGTCTGTTGTCTCTGTGAGGGACAGATATATGGAAATATCTAAGACATGGTACATTTTCAGCGAACACTGTCAAACAACAAACAGAGGAAAGAACTGTTAATTCATGTTTCTGAGAGAAGGTCTAACTTTAACTCTCAGCCTTTTTCTAAGGTAATAGCCTTTGGAGTACAAGCACTCACCATGTCTCTTCCAACTTTCTATTGTATGCCAAGAGCTAGTGAGATGCAGTGAGCTGCTAGGAGTATGGAAATGTTGCCTTACATATCATCAGATGGTGTGGAATTTCAGTTCTGTTTCTAATGAACACATTATATATATATATATAAAAAAAATAGACACTTAACCATGACTATCTCACCCACAGAAAAATACATTGATCAGACACACCTTAAAAGACTCCAGAGAATTTGATTCCCTGTTCTCTGATCCTTAATGAAAAAAGATGTAACTTAATTCCTGCTAGGCAAACCACAGCTCTGTTTGTGTTCTTATTGCACAAGCAACAGGGAACAGGACTGAGAACTCTAAGAAAATTGGTTTTTAGCCATCAGGAAATGTAATCAGAATAGTCTCAGTGTCTAACAGAGCAAGAAAGAAGGAATAACTTTTTTTTGGCAACTGCAATTAAGTTCTAACTTTTGAGCTGAACATTTCTATTAGATTCTCTTTCATCCTTTTCAAGAGTCCTTTCCAGTCCTTAAAAGTCCTATTTACAACAATCAACTAAGAAACTGGTTAGAGAAAGTACACTAGTTAGTAGCTGAGTGACTACTAGACCCACATTTCGCATATTTAGGCAGAGTTTACGTTGCTCATATATTGTTACACTGCAGACAGCCATAGGCTCTCTCTGAAATATAAGTATAGTCACGCTTCCCCCTAGTTCAGTGGTAGAAGCAGATAACCTCCTAGTGAAGTGATATAGCTGGAACCAAGGCAGTGGGAGACCAAGACATTTACATTGTGCTGACTGAAGAAACTAAGTGATTCTTTACCCAGATAGGGTAATCAATAATTACAACAAAATTTGTCCACACCAAGCAACAGCAACCTGTATGTGTAAGTGATGGAAAGTTGTGAAATTGACTTGGTTCATTGCTCTTCCACAAAAAGAAACCTGTGACAGTCATTGCTGTGTCTGTAAATTTTCACCTGCATGACTTCATCTGCTCTGGCTTCTCCAGTCAGTGAAAAGAGGGAAATACCTTGAAGAATTACCTCATCCTACCTAATTTAGTACAGGATGGATTGCCCTTAGGAGGCACTGTCCTTTTGGTCACAAAGGGCTTCCTGGCAGCTATTCAAGACCAGATGCCTCATAATGCCTGTACTTTAAGAAATTTTATTTGAGATTTAATACAGGATGTAATATCTTTGATTCAAGATGTTCATTAATTGTTGTGCGGCACGTCTGTGTTGTCACGTGGAAGCAAAATGCACTTTCCCACTGGCTTCACCTTTGACATTGATGTGATCTACATGCCTGGAGTATAGTTGTACTATACTCTCTGCTGTTTTGGTGATACCAAGGAAACCCGTTTGTCTGTTGCAATATTTTGTCATCCTTGTTTCCCACCAATTTAGTAAAGCATTCAGCAATTCACTCCTATGTTGTCTTTCCACGTCAGCATAAACAGCAGGGTAAGGGTAATGTAGTGAGTTTCCAGATATAGGACTTGATGGAAATGATCTCTGTCCTCTTTTGCTCCGATACTTCTTCTAGGGGAATGGCAAAGGTTTTACTTTGTAGGACTATGTACAGCTGCAGAAGAACACATTCAGTGGTTTTACGGTTGAATATCTGATCTAATTTAACTCAATTTAACTTAAAGAAGCAATAAGTCACATAATGACCTTCTATCCTTATCCTTAATTTGGAAAACAGGGCTGAAGTGATTTGTCTTCACAGCATGCCTCAAAAGCTAGTTCATATTTTACAGAACTTGTATCTGAACTTCCTAGTGTTACTTCAAGAGTTTCAGGTCTCTCTTCACTTGTGTATTAACAATCTTGTCATTGTATATTTTGAAGTAACAAATGCCTTGTAAACAAAAGAAAATGGGTATTTTATTAAGGTGACTGGAAATTATAATACAGTACTTGCTGGGACAACACTTGGGAGTCTTTGAAACTTCCTGCAACTCAAACCTTCTTTTTCCTCCCTTTGGGAATTCTCTTTAACAGCATTTTGTTTAGTTTGCCTAAGTTCAAGTTTAATCAAAGTAGTATTTATTTGTATAAAACTCTACACCAGATGTCTGCAACCTTGAAGCCTATGAAGTATTTTGTTGCCAACGTGACCCTGGTGGTTTCAACATTTATAAACTGAAGCAGGTCTGTTTATACAAGGATTTAATGTTAAACTATATGCAAACATATCTATGTGGATTCAGAATCTCTGAGACAGATACATCCAGTTTCACAAATATTCCAGCAAGTGAAATCTTAGAAGTTGTAAGCTACTAAGTATAGCACAAAGAACATGAAAATCACGATGCAGTAGTACTTAGCACTTTATATATAGCACTTTACATCTTCAAAGTACTGTGCTAACAATATCTAATTAATCCTCCTCAACTAATTAATCCTTTCCAGATCAGGAAGCTGAGACACATTAATTACAATTATTATTTATGTACTTATATAGCACCATAGGTGCACATGCCACTTTATAGACCAGTCCCTGACTATTGTAAGCAGGTAAAAATTGTCCTTAATACTAGTAGGAGAAAGTTTATGGCATGCAATAGTTGGAGGAAATACTTTCCTTGCAAAAGTTTACATCTGTACACCAGATTCTGCATCATTTTTGTCCTTAGGAAAACTTAGTAAGAGGTAGCTGGATATAAAGAGGAATATTGACATTTTGTTTGCCTTCCCCTCCCCCCCCCATATTTTTAAAGAAAAAAACTCATTTGGGTACTGATTGGTTTTCAAGAAGGTTCAGAATATGTTTAAGACTCTCAGCACATGAATCAACAACAGTATCTATGTTGCAAAAGCCTGTAGCGATAGGACAATGAGCAATGGTTTTGGATTAATGGAGAGTATATTTAGACTGAATGTTAGGAACAAGTTCTTGGCCATGAGAGTGGTGGAACACTGAAACAAGGAGGTAGTTGAGGCCCCATCCTTGGAGGTATTAAAGATCAGGCTCAAGAAGGCTCTGGGCAACCTGATCTAATGGAAAATGCCCCTGCTCACTGCAGGGGGGTTGGACTAGATCACCTTTGGAGGTCCTTTCCAACCCAAACCATTCTATGAGTCTGTTGCTCTGTGATGGTAGATTTTTATGTTCTTTGTCATAGAATCATAGAATCAACCAGGTTGGAAGAGACCTCCAAGATCATCCAGTCCAACTTATCACCCAGCCCTATCCAGTTAATTAGACCATGGCACTAAATGCCTCATCCAGTCTTCTCTTGAACACCTCCAGAGACAGCGACTCCACCACCTCCCAGGGCAGCCCATTCCAGTGGCAAATCACTCTCTCTGGCAAGAACTTCCTCCTAACATCCAGCCTATACTTCTCCTGGCACAACTTGAGACTGTGTCCCCTTGTTCTCTTGGTTGCCTAGGAGAAGAGACCAACCCTACCACTCATTATGAAGAATGAAGAAGATTCTGAAATAATTAATGGGCCCATTTTGTGGAAAAAGAAGATCTAGTTTATTTGCAACTCCTCTTTGAAAGGTTGTCTCAACTGCCTTAGACTTTTTTTGTTATTATACTGGAGGCCTGGCATTCTTCACAGTGCATAACATCGCAATGCAGCACAAACCAAAGTTTGTAAGACAAATTATTATTTAATAATTACTTTAGAAATTACTTAATCTCTAGCACCCATATTTAAGTAGAAGTCTAAAATTAATGATCCTCCAGTTCCCAGTCCATTACACATTCCCTTCGATGAATGTTATAGGGAAAACAGAGAATATTTTAATGGTGATCAGAGTACCGCTTATATCACTATTCAGTTTCTACTCTATCCAGACAGTCCTTGTTACTAACAGGGCACTATGGAAAGAAGTTCAAGGGCTTTATTGGGAATAAGCTCTAGTAATCAACCTTTTTCAGAACAAATGGTTGTTAGCAACTTGCAAGCTGGTCCAGATCTGATTCTTAAACAGAAAAAACTTGCTCTAATAAACCTAGGACAAATTCCCTGCAACGTATAAGAGATGGTTGAGAAATGTCTTCAGAAACAATCAGAAAAATACATTGAAGGGAAAATATTTTTCAGTCAGAATATGCATGCTCATATCACAAAAGTCCTCATATTTGCAGCATGTTAATCTTAGACTTAAGTCTGTATTTTATGTTATTCTATGTAATTCTTCATGTAGAGGATGGAATAAATCTACTCTTCCAGAATTTCCTAGGCTGAGTGGGCTAGAAAGTATATGGCTTAGTCCTGAGTGAATAAGCTATGGCAAAAAAAAAAACCCAACAACTTTTGAAAACCTCTGGATTTTTTTTCTTTTAAATACATCCTATAATCTATATTCTAAATTATTCACTATAGGTCTTGTTCTGACAACAATTTGGAAGCAGTTTGTTTTAAGTACAGATAAATAAGATTCAACTTTTGAGCCAATACTCTTATTTGTGAGTAGCTACACTGATTTTACATTGTAGATCTTTACCAAAAGTGAAGAACGCATTTAGGGCTGAAACTGTGAGGGTTGTTTAGGTAAGCAGAATGTAATTTCCTGAGTTGGCATTTGTGCAGTGTCTGTGGTTTGACCGCCTTCTAACTGAGATCTGTTTCTTTAAAATAGCAGGGCACAATCAAAGACCAACTGTATTTTCAGAGAAGGAGGTGAGGAAGTGAAAACAGGAAGTACCAATAAAGAATTCTAATCATGAATGAAACACCTAAAAGTGGATTGAAACAGTGTTCTGCAGTGCTTCGATTAATCCCAGACCATTTTAACTCATACGACTGGTACTTACAAGACAAATAATATGAGCTGACGCCAACCAGTCTCATGTTTTCATTAGGATAAGTCATTATTACAGGGTGCTTCAGATGTATTGAGTGAAAGTGAACTTTCTGCTCTCAGAGTGTTGTGGTGCAGTGCTTAGCCTTCCCATGGGTTCAGGCTCCCAGGCTTAAGACTTGCTCTAGGCTTGTGCAAATCATCTACCAGCCAAGTGAGCAATAAGGAAGTAGCAGTTTATTGAGGCTGAAAGTAACTGTTTCTGCCTACTTGTTTTCTGTGTGTGTCACTAGCTAGTTAAATGGGAATGCCTCAAATATTAAAGCTTTCAGCAACTAAGAACAGGGCTTGACTTGACTGTTTCTCTAGGTTTCTAAAGCACCTAAGTTTAGGAAAAAACTCCAGTCACTGTGTTTTCCTATCTACTGCTTTAAATCCCAATCCTTCAGCAGCCTCAGATAAAATCTACCCTCCTCTGGCTTGTCATGGACCTAACTCAAATCTCAGGGGCATTTTTACTTTTATGAACTTTCTGAATGACTGGAAAAAAACAATGCTAAATGCAGATATACTCCGTTCTTATTCTGCTGCTCCCAGTAACTGAATGCAAAGGTGGGTTTCACCATCATCAGAAATTCAAGTCCTTACTATTTCTTTGTTGCCTTATATTTGATAAGTCTTATTCTTTTATGTACACTTTTCATTGTAGTAATTGTATGCAAATATAGGAATTCATACAATCATAAAACTATAGAACCATAGAATAATTTCATTTGGAAGAGACCTCTAAGATTATTAAATATAGCCATCAACCTAGAACCACCATGGCTATTAAACCACATCCCAAAATACCATGTCCATGTTTTGAGTACCTTCAGGGACAATGACTCCGCCACCTCCCTCTGTAGCCTATTCCAATGCCTGACCACTCTTTTGGTAAAGATTTTTTTCCCTAATATCCAGTCTAAACCTCCCCTAGTGCAATTTGGGGACATTTCCTCTAGTTCTATCACTTGATACTAGGAAGAAGGGACCAACACCCACTTCACTACAATCTCCTTTCAGGTAGTTGTAGAGAGCTGTAAGATCTCCTCTCAGCTTCCTTTTCTCCAGACTAAACAACCCCAGTTCCATCAGCCATTCCTCATTAGACTTGTTCTCCAGACCCTTCACCAGCTTTCGTTGTCCTTTTCTGGACATGCTGTAGCAACTCAATATCCTTCTTGTAGTGAGGACCTCCAAACTGAACACAATATTCAAGGTCTGGCCTCACCAGTGTGGAGTTGGGCCACAATCACTTCTCTGCTCCTGCTGGCCACTCTGTTTCTGATACAGGCCAGGATGCTGTTGGCCTTCTTGGCCACCTGAGTGCTTTAGTGGCTCTTGTTCAGCCAGCTGTCAAACAGAAGACCCAGGTCCTTTTCTGAAAGGCAGCTTTCCAGCTACTCTTCCCCAAGCCTCTAACCCTGCATGGGGTTGTTGTGACTCAGCTGCAAGACCTGGCATTTGGATTTGTTAAACTTCATACAACTGACCCTGGCCCATTGATCCAGCCTGTCCAGATCCTTCTGCAAAGCCTTCCTACCTCCGAGCAGTTCAACACTCCTACCTAATTTGGTGTCATCTGTAAACTTACTGAGGGTGCACTCAATCCGCTCATCCAGGTCATTGACAATGTATTAAACAAGACTGATCTGAAAAATGAGCCCTGGAGAATAACTAGGAATTCTCACCATGCCTAGTCCTAGATCACTTTTATCTAGGTGTGTGCTAATTATTGTTTGTTATTTAACTCTTCTGAAAGTAGTCAGCTATTGCAGGGTGAGTGTCACTGCACAATTTTAAGACACTGAAAGCTAGATACAAAAGGAAATGTTTATTACAGATCCGTGCAGGACATAAAGGATAGTTTCACTTTAGTCAGTGACTATCCAGGCATCTATCATGAATTTGGAGCAGTGTCTAATGAAATGCAGAAATGGAAGAACTGTATGGAGCATGACTTGAATTTGTAAGGGGTCTGGATGACAAAAGAGTGTGTAAAAATGGCTATTGCTCTGAAATTAAGGCCTGTGGCTGAAGGATGGGTACAGAAGACTGGGGGAGGGAGAGAACAAGTGGCCAATTTAGAATTGTGAGGAAGAGAACAGCTATTACTGATTTGTGTAATTAAAGGTGACATGGGGAATCGTCAGAGAAGAAAGAAGTCCCTAGCCATATGTTTAGGTGATGTAAGACTGATAGAATAAAAAGAAAAAGGCACATGTAAGACAGGTCAGCTTTAACTTATACTTGAGACCAACACAGTCTTATGTTTCAAGGTAAAATACCTAAGGGTGCACCTCTGTTGATACAAGTGAACCATCTGAATTACACAGTACCACAGTATCACAGTATCACCAAGGTTGGAAGAGACCTCACAGATCATCAAGTCCAACCCTTTACCACAGAGCTCAAGGCTAGACCATGGCACCAAGTGCCACGTCCAATCCTGCCTTGAACAGCTCCAGGGACGGTGACTCCACCACCTCCCTGGGCAGCCCATTCCAGTAACCAATGACTCTCTCAGTGAAGAACTTTCTCCTCACCTCAAGCCTAAATTTCCCCTGGTGTAGCTTGAGGCTGTGTCCTTTTGTTCTGGTGCTGGCTGCCTGAGAGAAGAGAGCAACCTCCTCCTGGCTACAACCACCCCTCAGGTAGTTGTAGACAGCAATAAGGTCACCCCTGAGCCTCCTCTTCTCCAGGCTAAACAATCCCAGCTCCCTCAGCCTCTCCTCGTAGGGCTTGTGCTCGAGGCCTCTCACCAGCCTCGTTGCCCTTCTCTGGACACATTCAAGCATCTCAATGTCCCTCTTAAACTGGGGGGGTCCAGAACTGGACACAGTACTCAATTAAAGCAACTCAATCACTCCAGAGGAGCAATGATGAGAGAGTAGGGAGTTTCTGAGAAGTTGGTGTTTTTTCTGAAAATCTGCTTCTTTTTTTGAGTTTTCAGTCATGTGACACATATGACAGTTAAAAAAATACATGTTGACCTTCTGAAGATGCCAAGTGATAGATGTGGTTTAAGTTCTTTTTTTTCCTCCCTTCCTCCCCTCTCTTCCTCTCCTTAACTCCTTTTCTCCCCTCCTCCCTTCTTCCTCTTTTCCTGTCACTGTAAGTTCACACTAGATCTTTAGAGCAGCATGGTAACGTATCATCAAAAGCTGCAATCTCAGGGAAGATGCTCAGGTCATTCAGTGAAACCAACTAGTTCCTGCACACTATTTGCTGATAATGGCTGATTCTTTGTTGATAAAGAAGGGTCAACATACACAATCGTATTTGTGCTATTTCTTCCCATGATCAAAAGGAGAGTCCTTTTTCTGTCATTTGAATTTTTTTGCTGGAATAAACAGCCAGTAAGCCTCCCTGCTAAGTGCCTCTACAATTGTTACAGGTTTGCAGATTTTGTCTTCCCTGCTTCTCCTCTGCCACTGCAGGAAAAGAACTGAAGCTGTTGGCTCCTACCAAAGCTCATCCAAAAACAAAGCTAGATGGAAGAATGTCTCTCATCATAATTCCAATATTGGTGAATTAATGCCTAAAATGTCTTTTTGTATTTCAAAAAACCAGAGTCCATGCTTAAAATCCAGATTAGCTCCATCAAGAAGCAGCAAATTCAGCAATAAGATTTAATCTCTGTGGCACTCAAAAGACAAGATTCAATTATATTCTGTGATCTTAATTGAATTACAAACACCCCCCCACAAAAAGTAATGACATTATTTTGTATTTTCCCCAAGCCCAGCTTACTTACTTGAATTGAAAAGAACTAAATAAACCGTGGTTTGAGGAAAATGTGTTTGGTTTTCCTGCATAATAATTCACAGCTTTGAGGGGAAGCTAATATCCTTTAAGTAAAAGACTAATATCTATCTCTGGAAGTGCTTTTTTTTGACCCATCTGGTTTGTCAGAAAAGTCTCCTACCTCTGATATTTATACAATATCATGCAAATGTCAAAATCTGAATGTCATCTTCAAAGACCCTTTTATGTCAGGCAACCCCTTTATAGGGAAAAAATAAACAATTTTATGTATGCATGCTTGATGCCAGTCCAATTAATAAAAGCCTTTTTTGCTATGCTTGGCTACAAGCAAGTTTCTCCTTTGAAAATGAACAGAGGGAGAATGAGATAAAAGGTCTGTATTGTTTCCTTGCAAATTTTACAGTTTCATTTTTAATTTGTGTTTGGATGTGAGGATCTTGGTGCAGATGGTGTGATAGTCCACAGTATGTTCTGAGAACCTGAAATGATAACAAAGATATGCAAATTGAGAGGGTGCTTTGGATGAAAGCCAGGATATCCAATTTCACAATAGCTGAAAACAAATTGATGTGCCCAGCAAACTACTCGGAGTAGCACTAGGAAATGTAGCAGTGCCAAAACAAATTATATTAATGACCTGAGCAGTTTGTTGAATTCTATTGGCTAGCTTAACGTTGGTTACATTTATCTGCCTTGGCACTTCATTTACTGCACAAAAACAACTTTTGTAAATGACAAAAAAACCCCAAACCGAAAAATACCCCAAAACCTCAACCAAACACAAAACACCGACCAAAAATAAAGGCACTTAATGAAAAATAAACTTAGGAATTGCAAAATAAAGCCATACAAGTGAAATTTTTGCATCTGAGAAATGTCCAGCATATGTCACATCGAACAAATTTAAACAGTAGACACTCCTGAAATTCAGAAATGAGTTGAAATTACTTATATGAGGAAATACGAATCTCATCCCCTAATGTTTCAATCTAGATCAGCATTACATTTAATATTAACAAAACAATGTCTATTATTTGATAAAGCAACCTAAAATGAGATGCTTTCAGATAAAATATTTGGGTATAAAGCCACTGTCTGGAGTAATTCTGAAACAGTAATGCTTTTCACATTTTTGCCAGTGTTAAAATGAGAACTTGGTCCCTTGGCTGTCGTTTCTGTTTCTTTAAATGAAAGAGTCCTGTCTCCAAGAGAACCACTTTAAAAAGACACTTAAAAATCGTTCCTCTCCTAATCTGTGTTTAAATGGATGAGGAAAAAATTCTGCCAAGAATATTCATAGTTGGACTATCTCTTAACAGTTCATATATTTTAACATGAATAGCTTCTTTCTGTTTAGAATGAGAAAATCAAAGACACCTTTAGTTTTCATAAAATTCTAGTAGTGATGCAGTGAATCCAATGCACTTTTCATACATTTCAGTACTTTGTATAGGGCAACATATTTGGAACTACCCAGGTCCATAATCTGAACGATTTGAAAGCCAAGTTTTGTATTTCATTCAAAACACATGAATTTTTTTTGTTGTTTACTAACGCCATACTTAATTTGAGCCTAGCAATGAAAAAAATAAACTGAGATTTGCTCTTGTTATCCCTGCAGTCAATAGACTGCCTCCATAACTGTCATAAGAACACCAGAGTTTCAATGAAGTGATAGACATCTAACTTGCTCAGACTCCAGTGAAGTGCATGTTTTGTCTTAATTTTCAGAAACTGATCTTTTGTTCATCTGAAAAAGTGTGAGGACCTTTTTAAAAGCACTAAACCATAGTAAGAACAGCAGCAGATGCACCTACCCCCCTCATTGTGTACAACTGTAATTTAAAGGTGTTTTGAATTGGCATTGCATTAAAATATGAAGCAATTACTTATTGCCTGCAACTTTATTTTAATCTGCTACAAGAATGAAAACAAATACTGGCAGGGAATTCATCAAACATTCAGTACTAACACAATGTGTCTCAACTCTTAAATGTCACCTATTATATATACACTTGTGTTTGCCCTACTGTTACAAAACTGTCCTTGTGAAAAGCACTTACATTCATATTTTGCACTCTGGCTGACTTTAGAATCTCTAACTAAAAAGTAGGTAGTTTGTAACAATGTCAATGCACTAGTAGCAGCTATAATAATTCTATAGATAAAGTCTGCAAGAAAAACAAAACTGTGGACAGACTATAAAAATCTACCCCTCCCCTCACCCAAGGAAATCCCAACAAACCAAAACTCTTGGTGCAAGCTTTGTTAGCTGACATTTTGTTTCAAATTATTCTGTCAAAGCTTTTATCCAGAAGGATCCTTCTCCATGGATGAGTTTGCTCTGGCTGTCAGAAAGCAATATTTCAGTAGGACTTTGCAATAACATTCCTGCACTTGGCCTGACCTGTGGGACATTTGCCATGGGAGAAAATCTATGTGGAGTGACGGGAATTCAAAGGAGAATGAGGCAGATTAGGTAAAGACAGATGAGGAAAAAGCGGGATAGATTAAGCTTCTTCTTGGTCCTGAAGGACTTGCCCAGAAAATGTAACCCAGGTATATCTGTCCTGGATCCATATTGAGGAGTCTGTGGTTGAAGCTGATAGTTACAGAGTAACTGCCCCTTTATACAAGTAATCAACGTGTTTAAAAGTCTTCATGGCAACCCCCTCAGAAAACAAACCCCATCCTTTTGACAGGATAGCAACTACATGTCTTCAAAAAAATGTGGGGGAACAATCCATATCCATTCCTTAAGCCTTCTCCTCTGCTTATTGTAACTGGAAGAGATAATCTGGCACTCCAGTTTTAAACTCAGTCAGGATTCAGAATGATTTTAAGTGAACACAGAAGGTTTTAGGAGGTAGATTTCTTTACATGGTGACATGCCCTGCATGAAAATGTTGATGTTTCCTCACAGCTGTTTGGACAGAGATGACAACACAAGTCAGCATGGAAGTCCCTCTAAGCTTACATGACCGATCTGCAGAGGTGGAAGACAAATCAGTCAGTTTTGGTTAAATGCCTCAAAAAATTGCACATGTTTTCTTCAGCATGAATTGCCTAAGACCTGTGTCTCTGTTTAGTTCGCGTTTCCCCTTACCACACCAAGAGTTCATGTCCTCCTGAGTGTATCTGTGCAAAGGAAGAAGTTAAATAAAGGAAATGGAGAGGTAAGAAATGAGTGAAGAGTGCGAGTCTTAACATTGTTCACCATTATTGATGCAAATTCTGTATTTTTATAAGATCTTTGTGGTTTTCAGTTAAGTAAGCCTCAAAGGGAAAGTCTACCCATTGCTTCTACAGGTGCCAGGGTTACTCAGCAGGGGACCAGACTAGTGAATCCCTCTGCCCTGCTGCAGAACCAGCTTCACAAAGAGAGGCTGCACCCTGAGCTGTGGGTACTGCCTAGAGGGCAGGCCTGGGAGACCTCTCTGTGAAGCAGGTTAACGCCTAAGTGCTACCGGGACCTGCCCCCATCGCACGAAGTGCGAGTCGCAGCCAGCGGAGAAATACCTGCTCCCCGCTGTGGGCACAAAATCAGCTCAGAGAGAGGCAGTCGGGACAGCCCCTGCTCTGCAGCGATGCATTGCCGAGTCCAAGACCAGGGAAACTGGAAACAGCTCTTCTTTCTGCAAGAAATGTGTAGTGTCTGTTTTTAGCTGAGAACTCTAAAGCCTGAGATGCCTGTTCCAAACACTCGGATCTCTCCCACTGACTTCATCTCTCTCCTTTACTCCCACGCTTTCCTCAGTAGGTGTGCAGCGCTGTGCCATGTATATGTTGCATACAATGTGCCTGAGAGTGGAAGTTTAGCTTTTCTAATTAGGCACTGTGCTATTTTAGAAACCTTTTCCATAGCAAGATGAAGGTGTAAGTGCAAATGCACATTTGTCAAAAGAAATAATAAAAGTAATAAAATCCTCTCGAAGCAATAAATAGCTTTTATTAGCTGCCACATCTATGGAACAGCAAAGTATAGGTTTCAGATGAGCTTGGAAAATGACCCTTGGTAAAATCTCACTAAAAGAAATACCTTGGAGCTGTCCATCAGTTGCACAGACGCACACAAATCCTGAGCAGTGAGGCAATGTACTCTCTGTCTTCATGCATAATACATACAAAATAGGTGAAGTGGTATGTAAAGTGAATTTTAATTGGTTATAATTGTCATTTCATTTAGTAAAGTATTGTCTGGAGACCAAGATATCAATTAGCACTCTATGGACTCTGTTACTTATGAAAATATGCATATATAGAGATGATGTGCTCCAGCAGTAGATATACTTTAATTAAGAAAGTGGTACAGTAAATTAAAGACCTTTAAAGTATTAATTAATTGGTGTATAGATCAGTTCAGAGTTTCAACTTAGTGAAGTTAAAATCACTGTATCTGATTTAAATGAGAGAGGAAATCTGTATTCTGTGGTGTTACTAGCTTTTTTAAGGTGTTCATTGCCAGAACCATGTTAGCTTAAAGGTGAAATGCATCTCTGTTCTACACAGCACTATAATTTTATCTTAAGTTGGAGCTGTTTAAAGTTATCATTTGTTAATACTAATATACCTACCAGAAGTGTTTTGACAGGAGTATTTATCGTGCTCTTTTTGTATGTGTCCTTCATATTCCTTGGTATTAATAAACATCCCAGCATTAATAAGGTATAGAGAAATGATTGATGTATCCCATATTATTATTAAATTGTTGGTAACCAAGGTAGGCTTTGGTGGTGTTTTTCCCTTCTTCTCCTTTTCCATGGAGGATGAAGAGAGACCTGTTCCTTTTAACCACTTGCTCTGAATGACTTTTATACCCAATATAAGTGAGAAAACAGGATGAATGTCACCTCTCTTCTCTTCCTCCTCCTGCCAATGCATACTCCTTCTTTTGATTGACAGCTACTAATAACCTTCCTGCCCTAAGTGCCATGGAGACACTTTATTAGGACAAACAGCCAAGGAAATCTAGGAATGAAGCCAAGCCTGCAGTGAGTTATTATCAGGCTTGTATTTATCTCAGCTTTGTAATTTTTTTCAGTGATATGCAAATCCTGAAATAGATCTTCTGTTGAAGGACAGGTCCCTCTGTTAATTGATCCACTGAGATTCAGCCTAACCTCTTTTAGCTATCAGCCAGGGAAACAGGCTACATAAAAGAGTCTCAGTGCTGTATACAGTTCACATAAATTCACTATGCACTCTACAAGGAAAACTTCTGCACAGAAAATGCATTTTTAGTTCCTGAACATATTTTACATATCAGTGCTATCTGCATAACAGATCAAACTGATTTGTTTATTTGTTTATTAGATATGTATGAGGGTGTACTCTTATAATCAAATGTGATTTTAGATGGAGCTTTCTTTCTTCCTGGAATGATACACCGCAAACATGTATTGTAAAAACACATTAAATGAAATTCAGACATAATGAAAATGCATTTGTTCAAAATCACCTTTTTTTTTAAAGGAAAAAGAATAAGAAAAAGTACATTACAGAAACACTTTATTACAGAGCAATTTGACTGTTTGAGAATTAGCAACACAGGTGCATCTCCAATATGCCTCAAGATTCTGCAAGCATTTTTTGTTTCTCTGTAGAGATTTGCAGCAAACAGGTAACATTCCTTTAAATCGATCTTTTAATAGCATATTAATAAGAGAAACAGGATAGATTTACTTCTGCTTTGTCTTCCTATAGGGATAGGTCCATTTAGCAAGCAATTTATTTGGCAGAGAGCAGAATTGTAACAAGGTAAAATACTCAGGGAAAACACTAATAATAATAACATTAAGACTAATATCACAACAATAAGACTAATATCACACAGTCTGGAATGAAAATAGATCAGCATAAGAAATGAATGACTATTATTTTTATATTTATATAGTGTCTCTCACCCGTAGAAATCCTGAAGATCTTCATCAACTCCTACTATAGCATCGTCAATACAAGCATAGCTACCACTGAGACAAGAGTCAGGCTCCTACAAGGGGCAAACTTGGGGCTGGGTTTAAACTGCTGAAGAGTGAACTGGCGTAAATAATGTTCATACATGATTTATGCTTTCATTTTGACACCTCAGGTAAACCATGGCAAGATGAAGTAGTGGGGAAATCTATTACCAAAACTTTGCCTGTGTCTCAACCTGAGAGAAAGAACAATGTGCAGTAATAAGGTGTGAGGCATGAAAACCTACACAGTAGTCTCAGTTCTGCCTGCCAAATTATGTCATGGCCTTGAGCAAGTCATTTCACCTCCACTGCTTAACAATGAGTGTGATAAACCTTACAAGGCTCAGTCTATGATTCTTACTCAGTAAATGTTTGTAAAGTGGTTCCAATACGTAAAATATTTAGCAGGTATGAATAGTTTTTGTGAGTATGACCATAGTACCTTAACTGGGTAGCTTCTGAAGGGGTACCATCATTAGGAATGCCACTATCAAAGATGAAAGAAAATCTGCACTTGCTCTTAAATCAAAACTCAGATCTCTCCAGACACTAAAAACAATCATTTGTACAGCCAAATCTGATGCCTTGCTCATAAGTCTCCAGTAATGGGACAACCAGACAGGAACATCTGTACACGTTAGGGAAGTGAAACCTAGAATCAATGTCCAACAATGACAATGCTGGAGTCCTACTAGTTTTAGTGATATTATGTCCTGTGCTTATAGCTGACATGTTTAGGCCTGACAGGTATGCAGAACACTGAAAATCAAAATTTGATTTCTAAATTCCTGGACTTTTTTGGTAGCTTCAGATGTATCTTCAAACTTTAATGTGTCATCTTGCTTTTATGAATGAGGGGACCGAGAGATGGATTTCAAAAGTGAACTAACTTCTGCTCAACTCCCTTATCCTTTCCATCTGTCCTCAAAGAATTTTCTATCAGTTATTACATAGGAATCAATTAACCGTGCAAATCTATTTGTTCACAAAGCTCAGTTGTATGCAACTTATATCTCTGGTGAAGCAGTAGCAGCTCTAGATAAAACATCTGTGTTACATTAAAGGTATGGTGCTACAGCTTGAAAGATGTTAAATAATAATGGGATGTGCAGATGATTACTAAACTGATATTGCAGGAGTTTACTCCTTTGCATTTTTCTGGTTGAGGTAATTCCTGAGTAATGAAAATGCGAAATTAAATTGTCACTCAGTCCCCTTCGGACTTCTGTAGCTTTTTGTTTTCTGCATTTTCACTCTTCCACTTACTCTCTGGTCATTTGCACAGTAGTAGTTCAATGTTTTGGAGGAAATGTCTAGCAAATGACATCAGGGGCTAGGGTTCTGCATTGGAGTAAATACATCAGCATAAGATGTCACAAGGTTTTAGAGAAATTGTGAAGGAGGGTAAGCAAAAACATTCACATTCAATGAATTGGATTAGAATCTAGTAGATTTTCTTGAAGTTTCATAACAAGCTTTTCTTTCTTTGACTTCTGTTTTGTTTGAGGGAAACTGATCCAGATGAAATTAGCTATGTTTTTGTGCCTAAACTCAGAAATTTCATGGAATTTTTCAGAAGCAGTTCTTTTTCATGTGTGAAGTGATGGTAAAATGCAAACGTCTCACATCTCGAGGAATTTGTAATTTAACTGAGGGGTTTTTTTTTTGTACAGATATATCGGGACAAGCAAATAAGATTGCAACTAAAAAAAGATACACAAGTAGAAAGTTGGCATCTTAGTATACTGAGAAATCATTATGTATATACTATAACAGCCCTAAAAGGTTACCGTAGGAATTTCTACTTTGTTGTGTTAGATGGTATAAAACCAGGAACTAATTAATTGAGTTTCCCAACCTGATTCTCTGGGGAAAGTGATTTATATATGGAATCCGTATGAGAGAAGCTTATTTCTGTGTTTCTCTCTCTCTTTTTTTTTTTTTTTTTTTTGGTATTTGATTTGTTTAGGTCTAACTCACACAATCTGTGATAGTTTTAAAGCACAGACAGTAATTTTCTCGCTCTCTCCCTTCCTCTCTCTTTTTTATCTGTAAAAAATAACTTTCTGTGTATATACATATATGTGCCTGTGTATATTTATACACATGCACACACTTCGTACAGACTGTATTTGCTACATTATGGCACATAGGACATGGAAACCTTTAATAATAAGGTTGGGAGTTTTTGGGAAGTGCTTGGCAAGGCTCTTCCGACTTCTCTGGGATCACAAACCACACGAATGTTTTTGGAGCTGCTCCTTCAGCAATGAGTAAGTGAAAGAATTTTATGACAAAACATGCTGTCTTTAGAAACATACTCATAAATAAGACATGGTATTTTTTTGTTAGTAAGTGTAGAGGTTATAAGTACATAACAACTTTTACCATAACAACCCTGAAAAAAAACACTTTTTTTCTGGAAGTGATAAACCTCACTAATTTTACACTTATTTCAGTTGACAGAGAGAGAGCTGGGCAGAGATGCATCACAACATTACCAGTGCTGGCCTGTGAGGGTAAATAGTTTTATTAGTATTGATTTAAAACCTGAGGCAGTGCCAAGGTATAAAGTAGAGCAATTTAATCTGACCAAAGCAAAACATAGCACGGGCTGATTTTTTATTGATACTGCCTTTTATTTTGTATCTAGTCACAATAACGTGAGAACAAGGAAACTGTCAAAAAAGGGGCTCTTTTAAAACCCAGGACATCAGAATAAGGCTAGTCAGCTTTCCTTAGTGGACAAAGTAAGAGTGAAATGTTCTAATCATTAAAGTGTGAGGAAGTAAAGGTTTCTCAAAGTCGGGGCAATACAGCAGGTGACAGAAAGCACATAGCCTACAGGCACATCTACAGGCCGTTCAGGTTTCCTCACTCATGCTGTTAAAAGGATGTTTTATCCTGAGGCAAAGTTACACTGAAAGAGTTAACAACCACTTTAGAACATCAGATGTCATGTCACAGTGCTTCAGACACACTGCCGAAGTGCGGCAATGCATATAATGATTTTTTTAACTTCATTTATCTTAAGGAATCACCCTTAAGCCTGATCCAAAGATTGATTCAATCCTCAGCATTTTTGTTTAAAAAAAAACCAACAAACTTTATTTTAACAGTGACATCAATAAACTCGAGACTAAGCCAATAATTTTAATATCACAAAATGACAGACATTAAAAAAATATTAAAATGGCCTTGCAGATTAGGAATAGCTTTGGCTAATTATCTAGCAGTTGACGACTGACATAAGATAATCGAAACTGGCTTTCCAGTATCTGAAGGGAGCCTACAGGAAGGCTGGGGAGGGACTCTTTACACGGTCTAGTAATGTCAGGACGAGGGGGAATGGGTTTAAGCTGGAAGAGGAGAGATTCCGACTGGATGTTAGGAGGAAGTTCTTTACAGTGAGGGTGGTAAGGCACTGGAACGGGTTGCCCAGGGAGGTTGTGGATGCTTCCTCCCTGGAGGCGTTTAAAGCCAGGCTGGATGAGGCCTTGAGCAACCTGCTCTAGTGGGAGGTGTCCCTGCCTATGGCAGGGGGTTGGAGCTGGATGATCCTTTAGGTCCCTTCCAACCTAAACCATTCTTTGATTCTATGAAACCAATGTTACTATGCTGATTTGCATCATCAGAGGTGCTGTCAAAAGATATTTTGGAAGACAAGAAAGAAGAAACTAAACTTTTAAAAAGGGTCATAAGCTAAAATGAAAATAAAAAGTGTTTCCACGAAAATCTAGACTATAAAATAGAATGCCACAGATTATCTCAGTTGATCTGAGGCATTTAGTGCCATGGTCTAGATGACTGGATAAGGCTGGGTGATAGGTTGGACTGGATGGTCTTGGAGGTCTCTTCCAACCTGTTTGATTCTATGATTCTAGGAAACTAATACTAATCTAATGCTTGAACTTCTATAATTACTAACAGTGCTAAAACAAGAAAGTGAACCAATAAAATCTTATTTATATCAGGATAGTATGACCCAAGAGCTTTCCCTCTCTTTTTAGAGCATTTCTAAAGGAGCAGGACTAGTCAGGACTCTGTCTGAAAGAGCTGTGAGAGAAGAGGCTAGTGTTGCAGACCAGCTAGTATCTCTCACAAATAGGCAGGAAGTTTTGGATCTAAAATACAGCAAAATCGATCAGAGGTGTCTGGTCTTTGTTTGCATGTGCATTCTATAGTCTCACCAAAAAATGGCAAGAAATAAAACAACATTATCGTTGTCAGACTGGGAGCAGTCTAAGGGGGAGTTGCTCTTGCAAGAATAAGACAAAGCTGAGTGCTGTCATTATTTACCATCCAAGAATAGAGGGAACCAGGTTCAATTCCAAGAGAACAGGCTGTGGAAGAAAAGATGCCTGAAGCAACGATTGTTGATTGAAGTTGACCCTAGGACAAAGTAGGACTCTTTCCAGTCTGACCCTGGTGAGTAATCCAGAGCTCACAGATATGATAGCATGTATTGTTACACCCAGTTAGCCAAACCACGCTGATCAACGCAGGCTCCTTGCCCAGATATGTTTGTTTGTTACCTTATGGCTTTTGCCAGACCAGAGTGTTCAGTTTGGTGAGGAGCAGGGAGGAATATCTCACTAAGAGTTACATGGCATTCAGAATCATAGACCTATAGAATAATTTAGTTTGGAAAATACCTTTAAGATCATTGAGTCTAACTGTAAACCTAACACGGGATGGTAGTTGCATTCACTCAGGTGCCAGTTCTTAATACTTCCTTCTCAGACCTTGTGGGCAGGTCCTCTAGTTGTACATACAAAGTGAAAATTACGATAAGGATCTTTGAAAGTGTCTCCACACACAAGCCTAGGCATTTGAAGGTAGTCTAACTTGGATAAATATTGGTATCTTTGCTGACACTGCCAATACAGTTAACGTTGTCTCTAAAAGCCCTATTTAACGTGAACATCTGGTGCATTATGTAGCTGTTAACTGGAGTGAAACCATCATGCACATTCCATATCAACAGCTTACTGTGTCACATAGTACTGGCATTTGACTTTTAGCAATCTGAGTGCTTTCAAGCAAACCTTTTCCTCAGAAATCTTTCCCAAATTTTAACAACTCCTTTGACTTGTACAGTTCTCAAGAGTATCTCTTCCAATTATTATATAACTTGTTTAGTTTAAGTTTTTTTTTACCCCTCACAGTAACCTTAAATAGCTTTCTCATCTGCTGCTGCACCCATCTTGTTGGTCTCAGTAGTCAGAAACAGCATAACCTGAAATACACGTATGTTTCTACAGAAAGGTTAGAATATCTCTGGCTAATCTGATGTGTTCCATGTTGGATCATCTTAGCTATCATATATCGAAAATGTCAGAAATCACAGAAAGGCCCAAATATACACAGCTTCTCCTGTGCTGGTCTCCTTATCAAGCCATGATTGCTGTCATGAATAGGATGAGTCATACAAGAGAAGAAGGGCTGCTGAGTTTTGTTACAAATAACATACTCATCAGTGAAGTTAAAAAACAGGCCACAACCAAAAAGGTGATGTATGACATGCTTTTCACTTTGAGGGACAGAGAATAGAATAGAATAGAATAGAATAGAATAGAATAGAATAGAATCAACCAGGTTGGAAGAGACCTCCAAGATCATCCAGTCCAACCTAGCACCCGGCTCTATCCAGTCAACTAGACCATGGCACTAAGTGCCTCATCCAGTCTTTTCCTGAACACCCCCAGGGACGGTGACTCCNCACATCTCTCTTGAACTGAGGAGCCCAGAACTGGACATAGTATGAAATACATGTTTCAAATTCCTCATCTTCTACACACAGTTTGTCTAAGACATTTCCTTGCTATTGTTTTCCACAAGGTGCTCCAATCATCAAATTCCATTTTGGTCTATTTACCAAATGAATGTGTTGTCTGTATGAATGCTGCTCCTGTTGTTAATGGAGTCTACAATGGAGTCCAAGCCTAAGGCTGAGCATTGCAGGTCTGTGTGAGGAACCTGGGATTTTTGGAAAACCGCAGCATGGTTGCACACTATAGGCATTGCTGGCACTAGAACAATCTCTCAGTGTCCTGACAAGAAAGCTATGCTGTCTCAAGGGCTAGTACACCTGTGGATGGTTTCCTCAGACTCTCACTGTCTCCCCTTATCTTCCACTTCTATTTTCCTACCCACCCTCCTCTTAACGGTTTGCATACTTTTTATCACTTGCAGTTGTTATTATTTTAGGAAAACCAATTTAGTTATCTGTAGTGCCTCAAGACTTTTACAACTTTTCCCAAAAATATACTGTACAACTGTATCCATAATTGAGTAATGTAGGTTTCACTTGAGGGGACTAGAAACAGATGGTTTGCTTTTAAAGCCTTACTGAAATACAACTGCTTAATGTGGGTAGGGAACCATGATATGGAAGATGCAGGAACCCAGTTCTGATCCCTGATTTGTGTGCTCTCTTCAGTAACTGCCTTGTAGTTGGCAGCAGCATGTTAATTCTGAAAGTGATATACTGCTTTTGAGTCAAAGGAAGTTATAAAATGAGCCGGAAATATAGTGGCTCAATAATGCCCTCATAAGAAATGTTTCACTGTGGATTCCATTATAAGTATTGTATTTGCTCTTATGGCTTTGCACAGGAAGAAATTTCATGATTACTGCCAGAGTACAAGGAAAAAGGTTTCTGGCAAATATGTAAGCCCATTTATCAAAGCATGATCAAGGTATGGAGGATTACAAAACCATGCTGGAATACTGGGGTGCTAAGGCTCTGAATAATGATTGGGAAGGGGTTAAAACAAAACAACCAAACCTCTGATTAAAAAAAACCAAACCAAATCCAAAAGAAAACACTATTTTCAAAAAGTATTATTCTGTAAGTATTTTCTAGATAATTACTTTGATCATCCAGTAACAGAGGCATGCTCTTTATCGGGAGGGGGGGGTGGGGTGGGGATTCATTTACCTGAATGCTGAGAATCCAACCTAGACTCTCCTTAAATAACTAGGAACACAGAATGTACAATTCATCCCAAGGTAGACATCCACAATAAATCAGATGACTCACCAAACCCATATATAAGCTGAGTAGCTGGACCAATTCAATGGAAATACATGCTCAAAATGAGTGATAGATGAGCCTGCCTTCTGTACTGGAGCTGGGCTTGGTGTACTGCAGTATAATTCAGCCAACAAAATATGTCATCAGCTCTATATGTTTCCTCCTTTCATCACCCTAAAATTTCTGTGCACCTGTACTTCAAATACATCATAGTCACTTATGGACAAACATCCTCAGTGCAACTGGCATCAGGAGCACCTCATACATGGCTGGAAACAGGCAGCAACAGGCAGCTGAAAAGGTTAAGAAGCGTATATGAGGTACAAAAAGTCTGTCACCTTGAGACCAATCAGTACCAGAAAGTTTGAAGTTATGAGAACTGTATATTTCAATGTCTTTCTCTCACCCACAGGGTAGGAAATAACTAATAGCTTGGCAACACTCCTTAAAACTGGTTTTGCTTAATGAGTGTCCAATTTCTGTATTTACACCTGGTAACTATTTAATAAGGCCTGTATTGAACTGGAGTGAATTAAATGTCCCTGCGGACAACAAATACATTTTAAGTACAATTCATAGGTCCATATGAAGCCATCTTGAGCATACGCAGCCTTAGTGGATGGCAAATATCCTGCTCCATGTATGAATGGATAGAGAGAGAGATATTTTTAGTGCTTGGCTACTTGTTAGAAGTACCTTCATATGAGATGAATTGCCTTCCTGACATTGACAGTAAAAGATACTCACTTCAGCTGGTGCCTGCAGCTGGCCACAAATCAGAGGGCAGTGTCAGAAAGGATGAATCCCACCCACAAAGTGCTAATGACTTCTCAAAAATTTGAAGAAAACAGTGGATTCCCTAGAGGGTTGTATTGTTCCCTGGAGCTATTTTCTCACTGGAAATGAAGTACTGTGTGCTGACCAACTTTATTTTCTATCTCACTATGTGCCAACATGCTCATTTTCGTGAAAAGATAATCCCTTTTAAGGTATTATTAACCTATGTAGCCCATGTTAGTAGTGTTTGAAGAAATTAGTCAAACCTAATCGTGCCAAGTTTAGAACGATTCGTTGGTCCTTTTAGTTTTTATTTCATTCTCAAATTTCATCCTTCCCTCGTTGTAGCATTTTCACATTTTATTTCTTCATTTAAAGCCTTTTTTTTTAGTTTGCTTTTCTTCTCTTGCATGCAACGGAGAAGTTTCTCATTTACAGGCTGACACCTGTGGTTTTGAATAGCACTCTTTAATAAAAGTGACACGAACAAGATGCGTTGCATGATTTTGCAGTGTACCTTACACAATAATTGACCTCACATAGGTTGTCAGTTATTCATGGCCCCTTTCCTGGTTCAAAACAGCCAATCACAATTTAAAGTCATATTGTTCTGCCTTAAACACGTTTATTCACAGCATCTTTCACATGTTATTGGCCATTTTCTTTCCCAGAATTAAGGATTATTTGAGTTTGTGCAGCTGGAACTTTGTTCTTTGTAACTTATCCCCTTACTTGCCTATGCAATGAAGTATTTTAATGTGCAGATAGTTGCTTTAGAGGACTTATGATTTCACTAGCTTTGCAAAGATGAGGACAAAGGCAAGTCAGGAGGAAGGAAAACATTACCACATAACGAGAAGGTAAATCACGTTATATTTGCTGCAAATAGGTTGATGGAAAACATCACTAATGTTCCATTTTAGCTGTGAAGATGTAGGTGCTTCTATCAAACCTTTTTCAACTACAACACAATACCTTATGTGGTCTTTTCTTTGACGTGGAAGAGCCAAGACTTTGCATATATAATTTCTGCTCTTTAGACAAATCTCAGAAGTTGACCAAAACTGCCAAGCCCTGCCCCGAATTTCACCATCGACAACCAAAACAAGATAAAACATATAGTTAATGAGAATTCCTCTACTTAGAGCTCTGGTGGGGTCTACCACTACAAACTTTGAGGATTGAAAGACTACCCAGATATTCTGCTAAGGTAGCTGGAGTTGTGCACATCACTGTTTTGCATCCTAATTTACTAACCCAAGAGAGAAGTAATCTTATCTACTTGTGGGAGTACCCAGGATGGTAAATGAGATGTGAAGTGAGAGATTACATTCTTGAAAATATCCTTACCTGTTTAAAAATCATATTAGTTCTGCCACCAGAACATTTCTGAGAGCTCCCGAAGAATCACCTTGCCCATTGATATGTTCCTGGGTTAACACTAAGAGTGCTTATTAATGTCATCCCACTTACTCCTTCTTGTTTGTGGGGTCTTCCATACTGTCCTTTTTAGAACGCTTTGAGATCTGCAAAAGGAAAGGAGCAAGAAGTGCTAATTATTGTTGGTACTGATAAAGAATTGAAATAAGCTTTAGAAGGCTTTGGGTCAAAGATTGAATTACCCAATAAACTTTAAAGACTTTTTTTTTTTCCCCCCCACTCTTTCTCAGTTTACAAGAAGTATACATATGCATACATAAACAACACCACAAAGAGAAAGGTATGAACTGAAGTCTGAACAAAAGTAGCAACTTCTCTTGTTATGTGTATCTCGTATCCTTGGTTGTTTGTTGTTTTGGTTTTTTTTAATGACCCTTATGTGGTAGGATAAGAAAGAATAATATATGATTAATTTCTATTCTGAAGCCTTGTTTGAAAGGTGCTTTATTTGCATTAGCATTCATAATTACTTAATGACAAATCAGATATGGTTCATTGCTAGTAAGTGTAGAAACATGTTGTCTGAAGGATGTAGTTTAATTAGTATACTCCTAAAAACACGTCCCTCATGACCATTGGATGTAATCATTATTTTATGTATTTAACTGTGAAATTTATGTTTACTCAGCAGGCTAGAGACCATTTTTCTCCCCCAAAAAAGCTATTTAAAGCAATACATTCAGACCTTAAAGAAACACAAAAAAATCTCCCCAACAGCAGGCACTAAATACATAAAAAAATATTAAGCCAACTATTATTACATTGAAGCAGATATATTTAAAAAATATATATAACCAACACAATATTGCATCCATAAAACATAGCAGGAGGAATAAATATGCAGGAAAGCTCATTTTAATTCCTCAGTTAATAACTTGGAGGCGATGTACATTCTCCTAGATCAATGAGACAATTTGAGCATTCTTTTATTGTTGATTAGTGAATCTGAAAGTGACCTCATTTCAAGGGCGCTGAGTGATTTCTCTCTCTCTGTACTGATATAACACAAGTGAATACTGCTAACATTTTCTCTCCCAGGGTGCTGTAGAATCTGAGGATGCCCCTTCCTTGGTGACAGAGAGGACAGCGACAGTGATCAAAAATCATGAGGACTTTGCAGAAAGGTCCCTAAAAATCGCAGTGACTCTTCAATAATATTTTCATTTTTCTTTAAATCTTCCCCTGGAAGAGGAATTCCTCCTTGAGGATTTCCAGAGGAAAACCAGTCACATGTTGCTCACGCTGTGTAAGGAAATTTGCCTCACTTTCACCTACAAAGGAGTTACAATTAGAAGGGATAATAATTTTCCTCTACTCTTCTGAAATGCTTATTTTCAGG
Organism: Tricholaema leucomelas; assembly: GCA_013400475.1. NCBI lineage: Eukaryota > Metazoa > Chordata > Aves > Piciformes > Lybiidae > Tricholaema lacrymosa > Tricholaema leucomelas. The sequence continues at coordinate 510,382 of WAAF01015427.1, forward strand.
ATATTAATATCTTTAGGATACATGATTTAAATGTTAGGATTTTTGTATACAACTATTCATATTTTAGGATACATATTATCTGATACACTTTCTACTTTATTATTTCTGCTCCTCATTCTTCACTGGCTTCAGGCTAGGACTGGTGACTTAGAGATAGTTGCCTTTTGCCCTTCTAACAACCAAACCCTTAGGTTTTAAAATATTTTGCACTTATCAGGGATGCTTGCATTAGGCACAGGCATCCTGAAGGGGTTATGCATGTCTCTGCTTCTGTCATCCCAGCTTCTCAACTACAGCACTCACAGTATCCAGCTTTGCAGTGCAGTGCCTCCAGTGATCTCCAGTTTATTATCACTTGCCTAGAGAAAAACCTGTGTCCTAGGCAGGGTTGAGAAGCATGTGCTTTCTGCCTGAAGATTCCCTACAAGTGGTATAAATCTGTGCCACCAGACAAGTTATGCAGTGTGGAAAGTGAAGAAACATGGTTCTCTTTTTTTTTCACATTTTCACTAGGGCTGTGTCTTCACTTGATATTAAGAAGAAGAGCTCATGACATTACACTAAAAAATAAGTAACAAACATGTCCATTAATCTTGAGTGGTAATGAATAAAACAGTCAACTTTTGAAGCAATAATGTTGTAAACATGACAGGATGCTTTAGTACTTACTTGATCCATGATAGTTTGGTACTGCAGGGTTTTCTGGTGGAGGCTGAATGTTTTTCTTTCCCACTCTCTATGCAGGCTCTATATCCATCTGCATTCTCCCAGAGGACATAGATGTTCTCCCAGACTACATTAGTAGTTTAGACAAATGCAAAAATGTGTGTGTTTCCTAATACCAGGAAGCAAGTGAATATGATAACTGAAATGTAAATGAAAATTAATGCAAGGATTCAATATCAGACCAACCAAAAAATGTGAAGCACAGTCATAATCCAAAATAAAAGATGATTTTTTTTTTCTTTGAGGTGATCAGGAAATGTGTCCTTTTGATTTGCTTTTTATGATGTGTACCTGAAGTATCATGTAGCAAAATAGGGCATCTTACACAAATCTCTACAAAGAATACTCTGTGGGGAATGACACAGGGGCATTGTCTGAAGGACACTTCTTTTTATGATGAAACTAGGATTTAATGCACAAGAAAGTGCATTTTCCTAACTGAAAAAACAGATTGAATAGCTGAAGCAGGGGTGTATGGATGAAGAATGTAGCTAGGAATGTACAGAGAGCCTGTTGAAGGGGTGGAGGGCAGGTGGTACAGATTGGCAAGACTGTTGGGTGTGGGCTGCTAAAAATCTGTATGGGGAGTAGTCATGAGGAAGACAAGAAGTGTTGCTCACACCACAGAAAACTTTTTTGAAGCAGAGGATGAATACTGTGAAGGTTCAGAGAAACACTTTGCCATAAAACTTTGTGCTTTTACCTCAATACTCAGAACATTTTCATCTTCATTCATTTCCAGTTTTCTCACTTATTTGTAACAAAATCCCCAAACCAAACTAAAAAACTTTAGCTTGTCCTCTGGTTTAGGGAAAAAAAGAAGGGAAAAAAAATAATCAAAGGGTGCTGAAATGCATCTAACCTTGTGTTTTTTCTTTGTGTTCCTATGTGTTTTGGTTTTTTATGAAGCAAAGGAGAAGGGATCAGCCCACACAACAGGAAATGTACACTGAGACTAAAATGAGCTTGTATGTCATATGAGTTCATCAAGTCCAAATCTTTAATGGCAAAGCATCAACTTCCTTGACAGGGAGAATTTTCTGTTAGAACTGCAGGTTCTTAGTGTTATTTAAAGAAAAACAACATTTTGTTTTTGAACTTCTCATATGTTACTAACAACAAGGGAAATATTTTAAAGACAACAACCAAAATCAACTTAACGCAATAACACAGCTTTATCCTGCTCATGCAACCATAGAAAGGAGCAGTAAAAGAGATTGTTTTAAGAAATAACCCCCCAGTACTCTGTATTAATACTGTCCTACCTGTTCAGAATGATGGGATTGTACCAAATTAAAACAAACAAGCAAAAAGTTTAACAGCAAGTTTTATGCTTACAATGGGTTGGACTTGATGATCTATGAGGTCTTTTCCAACCTTGGTAACACTGTGATACTGTACCAAATACGAAATGGAAAACTTCTAAGACAAATAAGCAAATCATTGGAGGTATTACATAGATCAGAAAGTTTTTCATCAATATTTCTGGAGACTGAACTCCCTGTCCAGTCAACCAGAAGCTGTCCTGTGGCCAGTAGCATTTGCAAAAGGAAACCTGTTTAATTATAGTTCACATCTCTTTTAGTGATTTAGTTGTGACAATTAATGAGGCAGGAATTATAAAATATGTAGTTATTTTTATTTCCAGAAAGCCCCACCCACAACTACATGCAAATGAGTTAAATTTGGGGTCTAATTTGGTTGGGAAAATCTTCACAAGGATGATTATTCATTCATTTAGGGGAATCAGAAAATTTGGAAGAGTTTAGCACACAAAATGGCTTTGCCTCACTTACAAATAGGTAGCCTGGAGCGCTAGGGAAGGTCTGTTCTACTCACTGTGGTGGAATAGAAATTTCAAGATAGCCCCTGACTCCTTTGTGGCAGTGTTGGAACTGCCTAGCCATTGAGAGGCTTCCAAATCTTCCCAGGGAGCTGGGAAAGAGGCAGATCATCTCTGACCTAATCCTGGTTCCTCTTGGCGTGGAGGTTTGCAGAGGTGCAGGCAGGATCTCTTGCAGATGTTCAAGGAGCACCATGTCGGTGGTGCTTCTTGCTACATCATGAGGCACTTCAGTGCCTTCACCTGGGAAACTTGAGGCACTGAAGTTTCCAGGTAGTTCAAGCCCAAAATATCAGGGCTAAGCTGGTCTGAAGTATGAGGCAGAGCACAACATGTTGTCCAAGAGCAGTGAGGCAGAGGCAGCAAGGCAGAAGCAGCCGGGCAGAAGCAGCTCCGTGAGTCAAAGGCAGCAGGGCAGAAGCAGCACAACTGCTTGCAGCTTAGGTCAATTTATACTATTTTCCTGAGTGTAATGACTCCTTTGTCCACAGAGATTCACCAATCAAAATGGCATTTGCAAAACTGACCATATCAGGTGAGACCAGGGCTTGCTCACCCTTATTTGAGCAAGACACCAAGTACCTAAACACCTGTGGGTACCTGTTTATCGCTTTGGGAGGGGACATAATGTCCCAAGCCTTTATTTTCCTTCCACCCTTTCTTCCTCCATTAGCAGAAGTGGGGGGGCAAGCCACGACATCTAATAGGCCTATTAGCCTTTCAGAACACTTAGTTACTAAAAACATGACATCTTTCAAAATTTAAGTCAGTGGGATATTTTGCCTTGCTTCATCAGAGATGTCAGTTCTGAAGATGGTCTCCCTGAAACTGGAAATCATTCACCCCACAGATTTCATTCTCTGTCAACACTGAAGGGTAACTGATGACAAAGTCAACTGCTGTAGAAAGTAGATGTGGCTCTTCATTGCCAGCAACAGTCCTGCCATTGGCATGTAGCATCATGATCTTTTTGTTTTGGAGATATAAAAAAAAAGACTGGATGAGGCACTTAATGCCATGGTCTAGTCAGTTGGACAGGACTGGGTGATAGGTTGGACTGGATGATCTTGGAGGTCTCTTCCAACCTGGTTGATTCTATGATTCTATGAACTTCAGGAAAATAAAGGAATTGCATCTTTTCTACTGTTGTTGAAGACAATTAGCTTATACCAATGCAAAACCAATGCAAAAGGAGTGTTTGTTACATGAAAAACCTGTCTAGTCTTGCTTTTGGCAGTGTCCAATAGCAGATCTAACAGGGAAATTGCATTTGAAATTTGCATTTAATGGATTTTCATGGACTTTTTCTACCATTACTTTCCTTATGATGTTAATACCTGTTACACAAGTAGTGTGACATGCTACATTTTATTTATTTTGGCCACCTCAACAACTTTCCCATTTATTCATTGTTTCATGTCCAGCAATAAATCCAGAAAACAAAAAACATACAGATTTTACTGGGACCCAGTTCAAATCCAACGGCTTTCAGGACTGTTTTTGCAGATCAGGGCTTTAGATCAAAAATAACTTGATAGGAAGGCCTTGGATACTCTTACAGTATCTGTCACAATGATAGTAAGTAGCACAAACAACCTCTGGTTGTTATTGCACTTTGCTTTAGTTTGTAAGAGCTGATAACCCTTACCAATTTGTTCTACCTAGTTCCACTGCAGATGCTATTTTTATTAACATAATAGCTTTATCTTTTCTGAAACTTTCCAAGCAGTCCTCAATTATTATTCAATAATAACATATGGTGGTCAGTTCAACAGGCTAATTATATGATGCAGAGTCATTATAAGTATTTCCTTTTATCACTTCTACATTTGTTGCTTTCCCTTTCACTGAATGCCCTCTGTGTCTTACTGTAGAACAGCTTAGTGAGGACTACCCACCATTCTTCTCTCTACCACTCATTATTATATATGTCATCTCCTATTCTTTTTGCTTCACTCTAAATAATCTTAATCTTTTCAGTTTCTTTTCATACGAACACTCCCTACCCAACTAATAGGCATTATCTGCCCTTTTGCAGACCTTTCTTCTTCTACTGTATCTTTCTGAAATGTGACTGAAACCTGGTAGAGTATTCAACATGAGGATGTAACCTCCATTTATAGAATGACATTATAATAATTCCTGTATTAGTCTCCATTCCCTTCTTAATACAGCCTAACATCTGAGAACCTTAAAGTGAAATGTGAAGCAATTAAATCTGACAGTTAGGCCTCCAAGAAAGATATTCTTTATGTACAAAAAATAAAAATCACTCTGAATTAAGTAACAAACAAAAGCGGATTAACAAGAAGAAATACCTGTAAGACCTTCACTACAAAAACTGTGAGCTAAATTCTGCTCTCTGTTCCAACCCCAATGGATACTACGAGCATTGGTAACCCGCAATTATGTTGTAGGAAGGCTGCTGAGTTGCATTGTAATTAACATCCTTTAGGGTGACCACAGTAATTTTAAATGTTATCGTTGAATATACAAGTGAAAGTGGAAGGTGTTGAATATTCTACAGCAAAGTTGAAGCTGATGTAGTTTTTATATTTTTTTGAAGATGACATTTTGATAAGAAGGCCCCCACAGAAGGATTATTCCTCACAAAAGTGCAGTCAGCTTCAACTGGAATATTTCCCAAATTATTTTTTCCCAGTCTTGTCCAGATTTAGTAAATATTGCCAGCCATAGGTTTGGAAATTAAAATGATAAACATTGTTATAATTACAGAAGTAACCTTTATGTGCACTACTGAACTGGGAGGCTACCTATGAATGTCTGACTTTTGACTCTCACATGAAGGCTGTTTTAACAGTAAGCAGATTTCTTTTCTGGTCACTTACTAGCTCCTTAGTGTTCTTAGAAGCATGCCAATGGCATTAATATAATGAAAAATCTCATAAAACAAAAAGATTACCATGTCTATTGGACTAATGTTGCCTAAAAGATAAAAGTCTTCACAGTTTTCCCAAAAGAAACCTGAGGAGCTGTTGATTAATTTTCACAGGTGTTCTTTACATTGTTGGCTGGTTTCCATATTTTTATTCTACTCATTCTAGCTTTCTCTTCACGTTTTTCTTATGGGAACTGTCCTGGAGTCCTGTATACCCCAGAATTCCTCTCTCTCTGTGGTTTGAATGGGAGAGGAAAGGCATGAAAAAACTGTTCCCCCGTGCCCTGCAGGCATGCAGGGGGGGAGCAAAGGGTCCTTCTGGCACGAGGGGTGCCCTGTGCAGTGCCCGCGCTGGAATCAGGCTGGGGATTGGCTGTGGTCTTCGTGCCTAGGAAGTGGCAACTCAGCTCTTTGTCTAGTAAGGGTATAAATATTGGGGGACTTCCCGCCTTGGGGTTCCCACTTTAGAGTTCTCCCCCGCCTGGATAGTTCCTGCAGAAAGAGTCCCCTGGCGCTCCGAAGGACAAGCTCCTGAGGGACAGGACCGTCCCTGCTTTGGGCAGCTTCCACCATAAGCACCTTTTATGCAGGCTTGATAGGCCTTAACGAGCCTCAGACGGCTTTTGAAAGAGAGCGAGGGGACAAGCACCTGGACTGCCCTTTCAGCCAGCCTGGCTCACCTGTGAGTAAACTTTTGGCTCAGCCTGATTAATAGTGGGGAATGCTATGTTTAGTAGCTTAGCCTTTTCCAGTTCCTGACTTCCAAAATAGTCAAATTTACCTATGGTATCCTTGTAGATCTTCTCAATCAAACTGAATCTGCTAATTAAAACTAAATTAATTCCTGTATACAGTTTTGGGGAAAATAAAATAACTCTATTTTTCTATAGATTCCTGACTCAGCCACATTAATTCCCTGCCTCCACAACAGGAACTTATTTCTGTGAGCCTCTGTTTGGTCTTTTATGCGCTTGGAAACCATTGCTGTACTGTAATGAATAACCTGCTCCTCAGCTCAGTGCTCTGGAGCACTGAGGACTACTGCAGCTCCATGAGCAGCTTGCACCTCATCCCTTTACACCACAGAGAAGCTTTCAAAGACATTTTGAATTGTGCAGTAGACATTCCTTGTCTTGTTGTTAACCCTGGGTTTCATCCTTCTACACATAAGTGGAAAAGAGAACATTTCCTTCAGTATCAAAATATAGCATCTGGTTAACTGCTTGACAGAGCATAGCAGCACTGCACAGCAAAGGAAGAAATGAATATTTTATCTAATTGAAACATGAGATTCAATTTCTCTCGTAGACAAAATAAAGTTTTCCAAGAGAAATTTTGGCATTACTCCTGTCTAAAATTTCCAAACTTGTGAGAAGTTCCATAGAACCTATAATGTCTTCAAGCTGTCACAAAGGCCTCTTTGCTACTATTTTTCCAAATATGGAAGCTACTTGGCCAGACTAAACATTAAATTTATTTCCCAGATGGTGATGAAATAAGATTTTTATCCATGGTAAGTCCTTAAACACGTTTGCGATTTAAACATATGAGTAGGTCATTTGAAGTAGGACATTTCACATGTAAACTGTAGTGAAAGACTGAAAGACCGAAATTCTGGACCACAAATAAGCTTGCTTCTTCTTCAATTTATGTATTTATTTGGTTTTGGTAAATGCAGAGAATTCTTATACATGCCATGTCATTTGGTGCCCTTAAAAAAAGAGAGAGAGAGAGAGAGAAAGAATTTTTAAACAGATATAGAGAAATGTTTATATTTGCTTGAAAAATATTCCTTCAGCTTCAGGTGCAGGAATGTGCCTTATAGCCTTTGAATAAAACTGCTGACATTTTGGATTGATAACTCTTTAAATTAATGATACATTTAAATAAATAGCTAAATTGCAATGAAATTTCATGTTAACATCTACATTAATAATACCAAATGAATTAGTCATGATTAATGTTATAAAGAATATCAAATGAATTAATAATGATTGGCCACTTATTTCAAAATGGGCAACACTTTATAATAAGTGGCAAATCATTCTTACTTCCTTTGATATTTCTTGTAATAATTTTAATCATGATGAATTCTTTTGGTATTCAGGTGCACATAATACAAGATTCTATAGAAAGTCCATTGTAATTTAACATAATCTTACTGAAAGGATTCATCTAAAGTGTGCCACTATATCTAGAGCCGGATCCAGGCTGAACTTGGACACTTTTGGCTTTGTCTATCTGGCCCAATGTAGCTGTCGTGGGATATCCCTCAGAGTCATGGATGCTTGTGCAGAAGTGATGAGAGGAGTGAGTGAGTCAGAATCAGTGGGTGCATAAGTCACTGAGCAGACCTGTTCATGAGAAATCTACCAAATAAAGATTCCAACTAAAACTGAACTAGCTAAGGCAGCTTTAAGGATTTAGGGGGTTGAATAGATATAACAATCAATAATTAATAGCAATAATTTATTTTAGTGTTAAGGTCATGTCCAGTACTCATTGACAGTATTGTAATGTCAATTATCACATCAGGGAATTTTTCCTGGGCCACTTCATCTTCTTGTAAAATATTCCCACTGCTAACACTTGACTTTTTTGCAGTTTTCTGGTGTGTGGTTTTGACCATGTGTTGAAAAGGCAGTGTGTAAGGCCAGCAAAATAAATGTGGGTGGACTTAAATGAGAATTAGACTTAAAGGATGCTTTGCTTTTGATTGCAGAGGGGAAAGCATGAGTGGAAACCGTAGATAACTGTATGCTTGACATGCCCTAAGCCTACACACATGTACAAATGTGTTGAACATTATGTTTTGTAGAGAAAACTCTTCCTGTGAAAATGTTTGTGGGTTTAAAAAAAAAAAAAAGCTGGTAAAGAAAGCAAACAGTACCTTGGGCTGCCATATAGGAGTTGTCTTGGTAGGAAGTTTTGTTTGTTTGGAGGCTGTGGGCAGGCAACACAAGCTATACTGGAAGCTGGGAGTCTTTCACTAGCCTGCACACATTAGTATGGTAATAGGCTACATCATAACACCAGAGCACAGGTTTCTCTTCACAAACTGTGGAAGCTATCACTAAAATTTACATACTTAAAAGGGATAAAATAAAATTTGTATTAGTGTTCTTCTGGTTAGATCAACGTTGTGATGTCGCTAAAAAAACCCCCAATCTAGCAGATTCTGTTCAGACACAAATTCAAGACACAAACATATTTTTGCCAGGGCAGTAAAATATTCTTTGAGCTACAGTGCCACATTACAGCTTTATTTTAGTTTTGTAAGCTTTGTCCTGAAGATTCTTAGTAAGGACCTCATGATTACATAGTAAGAGGGAAAAAAACAAACAACCAAAACCAACCGAAAAACACCACCCCCACCACCCCCCCAAAAAAAAAAAATAAATCCCAATAACCTAGTTTAGGTACTTCAACATGCACATTATTTCTGAGTTTATGCCAGGTGAATATTGTCTTCATGGTGATACTTTCCAAATATTATGCTGGAGAACTTCTTACCTCATTGGAAATGTTGTCTGTTAATTAACCCTGTTCCCATCACAGTTTCTGTCGTGCGCAATGACATTTTAGAATGTATTTCTTGAGCAGTTCTGCATCTTCCTGCTTCTGGTCAACTTTTACCGTGTTAGCTTTGCACAGGCAGTGAAAATTGCATTAAGATCACCATTCCTCGTGGACTGATGTCTCAGAAGGCTACATTGTTGGTTTTGGTTTTCTTCCATTTAGTTTGATCAGTAGAATGAAACCACAAATAACTATCTTCCTGGATGTAGCCATGAAATTCATTAAAGAAGAAAGTGAAACTTCAAGTGGATCCCTCAAATTCAACAGCATATGAAGTAGAGCCTTTTGAGACTTTCTTAACCAGCAAACCCATAATTTCCTTGGAGGAATCTTTATCTCTGCTTTTCATAAGGGACTCTGCCATAACATCTTTAGTCTGGAGGATTAATATATTTTGCAGGTAAGACAATAGATTGTTCTTAAAATCCTTAAGAAACTAAAGAAAAGGGAAGGCAAGGCAAGGCAAGGCAAGAGACTCTCAATACACCATGCTATAATTACATTTGTGCTTGTTATAGTAGTCCTTATTACAGGGATTCAAGAATTGAACCTTCAGAAAATTCTTTTTTCCTCCCCAAAGAAATATAGTCAACAATGCAAGGCTTGTATGATGTCATATAATAATAGTATCAGAGTGCAACTTGTATAAGGAATTAACTGAATTCTGTCATTAGATAAATTTCCTACATTAAAAAATAGATATAAATTCTACCAAATTCTGTGTAATCAAATGAAAATAATGGTGGGGTTTTTGTTTGTTTGTTTGGGTTTTGGTTTTGTTTTTTTCCCATGAGGCTAAGAATCGGAGGTAAGAACAGATGAACAGCAAGATGTACATTTTCTTATCTGTTCAATACATAAAATAATAATCAATTAACACGAATAGAACTGACATTACTTCTTACATAAATGAGATTTCCTAAAGGCAGACTATTTAAAAAACATACTTAAAGAAAAAGTGTGCACCAGCAAGCTTAAAAGGCCCCTGTAATCTAACAGTGTGAAGAGCAGCATCTACAAAGAGACCCTGTGTAAAACAGGAATCCACATTTGTCCTGGAGGTCCCGTGTACCCCAGAAATTTCCTCTCCATCTGTGGTTTGAATGGGAGAGGAAAAAGGCACGAACAGACCTGTTTCCCCCAGCCCTGCCCTGCAGGTGTGAAGGGGGGGAGCAGGGGACCCTTCCGGCACGAGGGGTGCCCTGTGCCAGGCCCGCGCTGCACTCGGCTGAGGATTGGCTGTGTGCTTTTTGCGCCTAGGAAGTGGTAACTCAGCTCTTTGTCTGAGAAAGGTGTAAATATTGGGGGGTTCCCACCTTGGGGTGTTCCCACCTTGGTGTGCCTGCTTGGAGTTCTTCTCCCCCCGCCTGGATAGCTTCTGTGCAGTGAGCCTTTGACGCTCGGAAGCAAGCTCTGAAGGACTTCACCTTAAGCACCTTATTGTGCTGCTTGTCGCTCTTTAATGACCCTGAAGGTGTCTGAAAAGACCACGGGACAGCCCTTTGAATCGTCCTTCTTTTCAAGCCAGCTCTGTCGTGAGTAGCTTACAGCTCAGCCTGATTTGATAGTGGGGAACGCTATATTTAATAGCTAAAGCCTTTCTAACTCCTGACTTCAAATTAGTCAAGTTTACCTGTGGCACCCTGTTGTGTAGATGTTCTCAACCAACTAAGAACAAACCTGCTAATTAAANTATTGGGTAGATATTCTCAACCAACTAAGAACGAACCTGCTAATTAAATCTAAATTATCTTCTGTATATAGTTTTGGGGGTGGGTTTTTGGGAAAATAAAATAACTCTATCTTTATAAATTCCTGACTCGGCCTAATTAATTCCTGCCTCCATAACAACATTGAGATAAATTCCAAAGGACGTTTAACACCTGTAATGTATTTAATTTTGTATTTTATCTGTTTTTCTTGTCTTCTGTCAGAAACATGTAGGTCTTTTCTTCAGTCATTTCTTTACTGGTTTGCTGGTTTGAGACTAGTTGGAATATTATTGTGAGAGAAGTTGGTTGTAAAAAGAAAATAATGATAAAGTCTGTATCATTTGTTGGTTTGCTAAAAGGGATAAAAAGCCAAAGTATAAACAATTTGCTCTCTTTTGTCTCAGAGTGCTCTTGCTGTTTTCACTTCTCCTTTGCTCTGCTCTTAACATTTTCCACTAGCAGATGTAAGCTTTGCTGATCATTTATCTGTCTGGGAGAAACAGAGGATGACTTTGAGCCCCTCTGGGCAGTTTCTTTGTTCCAGGGGGAATTTGGATTTCTATATTATTTCTAATTTCTATATAATTCATAGAATCATAGAATGGTTTAGGTTGGAAGGGACCTCAAGGATCATCCAGCTCCAACCCCCTGACATAGGCAGGGACACCTCCCACTAGAGCAGGTTGCTCAGCCTCATCCAGCCTGGCTTTAAACACCTCCAGGGAGGAAGCATCCACAACCTCCCTGGGCAACCCATTCCAGTGTCTTACCACCCTCACTGTAAAGAACTTCCTCCTAACATCCAGTNATTGTAAATACTTGTAAATATATCATATATATATGCTTGTAAAATTAGCTTTGTTGTAAACATAGCTTGTTTCCAAGTCATCTGAGATGGTCTGGTAAATTTTAATAGTAGAGGGGAAGTTCTTTTACCCACCCCAACTATTTATATAAGCCATCACTAAATGCTGGTTGTACCTATTTGCTTAGGCTGATCCAGTCCAGCAAGACAAAAATCAGTCACCTCAATGACTTGATGTCTAAAGTAAAAGATTTCTATTAGGAAAAGAAATTGAGTAAAGTATTACATACAGGCAGCCACAGGAGTTTGGCTGGTCTTTCTAAATGAGGTCAAACTCTTTCCATCTTACAACCAAGACATTTCTACCTTTTGTTGACACTGCTGGAGTTTAGTTATCTGCCATGATGATACTTGCTTGTCAGATACATGTTGGAACTTCCTGTGGTCGATGATAAGATGCAGGTGTTTATGCAAAATTTATTTGACCCATCATATTTTTACTTTAAAATTAAACAAGTTACTCAGGATCATCTATATAATTATTTTAAGCCACTGTCTTCCTTTTTTACCCCCATTTTCTTGTTCAAAATATGTATAGCACTAATTGTATGCTCATTTTCTGCCTGAATAGATGCTGTAGCACTTTTCAGGAATTTTGAGAGGAAAATATTTTCAACACTTTAGTCTCAGCATTAGTGAAGACTCAGAATTATTCAGACGAAGGCTATTGGTTGTACTTGAGACAACATTTGTTTCTTTAAAATTCAGGCTAAGAAAAATTAACAGAGATATTGTGGTATTTGTTCTGTCTTGTTTGTTAAATCCAACATGAAATGATTAAGGCTCTTGTTTGGTTGTTTTTTTTAAAGTTGAACATCACAGAAAAAAAAAATCTTCCTCTCATCCCTAAATTTCAGAATCTAACTAAAGTCTAGAAACTGAGAATTTCTTCTTTTGCATAACTAAAGCAAAAGCAGTGCCCTACTTCAATGGAACACAGGTGATCTAGAGGGGCAGCAGAATAATTTCATATGCAGATTTTAAAAAGGAAGTTCTTAAGGGGAATATACCCAGAAACTCTAAAAATGTTAATAAAAAGTTCTTCACTCTAAACCACTAGTGACATTTGAGGGCAAAACCTTTTGCATTTTGATCTACCAAGGTCAGGAAATACAGACTACCACATAGTTCTCCCATTTCTGGGAAAGAAGTGTCTAAGAAATTATAATTCTTTTATAGATATATGTATTTTGTTTAAATTATTCTTATTTAAGTTCCTATGAGAAAAGGAATCTTTACTAATAATCCACTTTGTCTGGCACTGTGAAACCAACTAGTAATATCTTGTTATTGTTCTGTAGTCTGAAAAAACCTTTCCATCTGTATGTTTTTATATTTATTGTCCAGCTGTGATTTGGGCCATTCATTAAGAGAAGTATCTCTATTACTTTGACAAAAAGGTGATAACCTTGCCTTATTCCAGCCCAGCTATTTATTAATGACTCCCAGATACCATTTTCCAGTTCTGTGCACGGCAGTATTTTAATTTGATGATATAAATTGGATAATACAAATGTTCTCAAACCATGCTTACAACTCCCAGCTATAGCAATGACCATGCCCACAATGCTTTGTTAGATTGCTCATGATGACTGCCCTAGCCAGCTGACGGACTGCTTCAGTCAAGCTGCATTTATTGCTGGAGAGGATGCTTTGTTACACAGACTCCAAAACCTTTCTGATACTTCCCCTGTGTGTGATTTGTCTGCAGAGTTTTTTTTCCTAAACTTCAACATATAGCATTATGTGAGTGACCCAGGTTGGCACATTCTGGGTACATCTCAGAATACTCTTTCCAAATTCAGGCAGCAACATCTGCAGCAGCCTGAATTCAGAGAAGGTATGAAAAGAAATTAGGAGCTCCAGAGTACTTCAGTTTGAGGAATAAGTAAGTTCCTTGCACCATCCTCTCATAAGGGCATGAACATCACCTGATGGCAGAACCTATAGCATAGCAGTTTGATTGTGGTAAGACAGCCTTGTCATTTTTGTAATAGATGTTATTCATTTACCATTTGTGACTTGTAGTCACCAGAGCATCATCATGAACATAACTGCTACATCCTTGCCCTGCTTCATCCTAAAAGAGCTCCATGAGTGGTTTTTCAACCTTGGGTACAGCTAGTACTCCATCACTGGGTTTCAGAGATCTAAGTGATATGGGTGCCTGTCTTGTGTGAAGTCACATAAAGACCAAAACAACAAAAGAACACAACCATTGCATGTGCAATCATGGCTTCTACTAAGAGCTTCTTGAAACAAACTCAGGGTCTCATCCTGCTGTGCATTTCATTCTCTCCTACATATTTAAGATATTCAAATCTGTTATTCAGATGACATTGTTTTCCATGTGAGAGTGACTGTGGAGAATAAATTGTAGGCATATCCCACTATTGGATAGGGAAGAAATCCATCACCACTTGCGTTATAAAGTAGAGCTAATCAGGCTATTGCTTGGCAAGTAACTGGGCTTTTACTGGATCTGGTTTTCCTATTTGTTCTTTTCTCCTAAAAATCAATCCTTTTTGTCCATAAACCAAAATATTTTTATTGTATGTCTGTCACTACAGCTCATATGATTGAAATTACAAGGGTGTAACTGATATGAATCATGCAAATTTTCCTCCATGCATTTGTGTCAACAGGAGATGCTTAGGTGAAGTTCAGTCTTTATCTAAGAAGTTAAATGCTTAAAATAGAATGAACATGAAAGTAGTTTTTTGAATTATCTGCAGCAAAGAACTCAGCTATCATAGCTCACAAGCTAGCAAGAAAGTGCCTCTCCTTTCAGTTCCTTACAAGGGGTATGCTACAAGATGCTGGCATCATGTTTTGTTCTCCTTGAAGAAAATATGTCAGCTGAAGAATCTTCCTCTGTGGTTTTGTAGGCTTAGAAACACAAATTACTTATATTTTAAGTCATAATGAGGAATATCTCTTTTTGAACTTTGTTTAAATTATTGACATTCTCTTGTGACTCTAAGTAGCTTCTAGAAGTTCCAGGTCACTAATTAGTTGTCCAGAGTTTCTTGCCACATAGCTTATTTGAATGATTTGCAGAAGTAGAGTAATAACAAAATCCGAATTACAAATGTAAGAATGTTTCTGGAAGCATTAATGTAGAGCAATTGATGTAGTAGAAAGTGATAGGAGAATAGTATGAGGAAAAGTGTGAGATGTGGGGTGGTTTGTAAGTCTGTTTTCAAAGGTAGTAAGCATAGCTGCTAAGATATTACATGCATTCTTCTAAAGATGCCATTCAGTCACAGAGTTTAAGATGGGAATTCATGCATATCTAGCACAGTTATGTGTTAAAATTATTCTTTGCCACCCTTTATCTTCCCCACTCTGAAAGGTGAAATTTCCTGAATGCTTCTTGTGATGGGAATCCTGAATCTATTAAAAATGTTGATGTTGCTGTTCTCCTCAAATACTTTTACTTTTAATTTTTGTGGTGCTAGGTTAAGAATACAAATGTGAGGAGATAGTTTTCCCTAGCTGTAAGCAGCCAGTATCTTGACTTCATCTTTATTTTCTTCCCAGTCATACTTCAGGTAAATTTTTTTGAAGACTGACTGGCATTTTGAGTCAAAGAATTCTATCACTGAAGTTAGCCTCTTGCAGTATATGAAACCTTTAAAACAATACATATAAATGGTAAAAGAACAAAACAAAAGGAAAGTAGAATGGAGACCATTAGATCTGGAGAAGACGTACATTGTACTATCAACATTTAATTCCCTCTGTCTATGTGGAGGTTTCCTGGGACAGGAGTCACTTGCTTGCATTACTGATGCTACTTTCATATCCCTACCAATGCTCTATGAAGTTACCTGGGTATGGGTTTAAACTGGAAGAGGGGAGATTTAGACTGGATATTAGGAGGAAGTTCTTTACAGTGAGGGTGGTAAGACACTGGAACAGGTTGCCCAGGAAGGTTGTGGATGCTTCCTCCCTGGAGGCGTTTAAAGCCAGGCTGGATGAGGCCTTGAGCAGCCTGCTCTAGTGGGAGGTGTCCCTGCCTATGTCGGGGAGTTGGAGCTGGATGATCCTTGCGGTCCCTTCCAACCTAAACCATCCTATGATTCTATGATTTTTGAAAAGTAAAAAAAAAATAGAATTAAAAAAACATTTTCTCAGTAAGGACTTATTTTAAAAATTTTGTTCACTGTGGTAGTCTCAGGAAAAAAAAACAAAAACAAACAAAACTTCCTTTTCCATATGGGTCAGTTGTGCTTTTTTGGTGGTTATTTTTTTTTTTTTTTTTTTTTTGTCATTGCTTGAATCAAAGAAATGTTAAAAAATGATGCACACTTTGTTGATGAGAATCTTACTGCACATGATGCATTAAGAAGTTAATTGCTTCTTGCAAAAAAGAGACAGATCAATTAGGCTTAATAATAAAGACTGACATCTTTTGCAAAGCTTCCTTATATACTGTATCTATGTGTCTGTTCAAGATGTTACTGTGGTTCAAATAAAGCTTTTTAATGTAGAAAGCTTGCAAGAAGTATTTCTTTTGGGATAGTATCGATCAATGTTAGCTAGTTCTTGGAATCCACCATTAGAGAATCTTCCAGGAATGTACAAGATAAGATACAATAAAATAAATATACTCTCTGCATTTTTCTACAGTGGGTTTCCACTCCATATTCAGACACCAAAATCTATTGGTAGTAAATGTAGTTTCAACAAAAGGGCTAACCTGTAGTTACAGTCACTGGTAATGCATAGTTTGATTTACTGCTCCACACATACACATCTCATTACACTGCACAGCCTATGCATGAGTACAAATGGACCTTTTCCAAACTGAGAAACAGTTGTAAAACGAGGTTAAACTGGCATCTCTTTGAGATCAGGTCCACTTTAAGGGTATAGGTTTTTTTTCTACTTCTGTTTCTATACTAAACAGAAAAGCTCCAGGATGAGGAAAAGTGTGCTAGTTTGAAGCTAGCTAGAATGTTTTGGTGAGAAGAACTAGATTACAGGCTGTGAAAGGAAAACAGTGGTGATGTCTACTTCCCTCATAGGCTTGCTGAGAGGTATAAAAACAAAAAAAAAAAAAACCAAAACATAGATAATCACTCCACTCGGGAGTCTCGCTTGGGACTGGGGAACTGGCTGAGCTGCATCTTACTCTCTAACCTCACCCTCCATTTTGGACTAATCCACTTTGTTTCCTACCCCCCTGGCCGAACCTCCATTCTTCCTTGGGACTGGAGTAAGGTTGAGAGGGGTAGGGGGAAGGTGAAGGTGTGGTTGAGAGCCCCTCCTGGAAACTCAGGTTTCTGGGAGGGGAGCTGTGTTTCTGTATTACCTTTTTACCTTGTATATTTCTGTCTATAACTGTATATACTGTAGATATCAGCTTGTATATTGTGCTAACTGTAAATATAAGCTTCATTCATATTTCAGAGCCGTCTGAGTCTAGTCTGGGTGATTTCTAAAGTGTAGGAGGGCGGGGAACACCCAAACCATCACAAAAAGATACTGACTACTTTGTCTACCTAAAGGTAATGTACCTAAAGGTACATTAAAAATGGAAAAAAAAATCATCATTTATTTATTCATTCATCTAATCCATATCACAGAAGTGAAAAAAATGCCACATGTAAAAGAGTAAATAGAGTTATCTTTTGAAAGAGGTGGTAGATGACTTTCAGTTGGTCAGATTTTGACAGTTAAAATACATAATTTCAAACACCTGTGAATCAGACAGAAGCAATGATATCACACCTCTTCCTGTTCTATGACCATACCCCTGTCTTTTGACAGCCAGTTGGCATCAGTGGGGATGATAATAGGAAGCTTATGAGCTCTACTGCAAAACACAACCTCAAGACATTTATTTTCTGTCCCACTGGTACACTTCCATATGAACTCTGTCTCACTTATATTTATTCATCTCTTTGGGCCACTGAAATTGAATATTGAATACCCAAGTCAGGTCTCTTTGTGCACTACGAAGGTCAGACAACTTGATTACAGCAGCTATAATCAAAGAGTATTCATTTTTTCCTTATCTGTTCACCATTTCTGCAAGAAGTGATCTTTGCCAGAAACAGCAGGATGGATGAACAAATCTTTGGAAAAGAGTAGTGAAGCACTATATATATGCAGCATTTAAGGAAGAAAATAATCTCTGGTACTTAGGGGAAAAAAAAACCAAACAAACTTAAAAATATTAAAGTGTGTGCAGATATGTTTATTAACTATAAAATAAATGCATTTTTACCACATGCAGAAATAAAGTGAGAAAACCAGTGCAAAAGCGAGTCGTCATGCGTGAAGAAAAGTTAAAGCTCATGCTAAGCAAAGCTGAGCTTTCTTGTTGGTATTCACTCAGCTGCACTCATCTATAGAAGTGCTATTAAAAACATCCATTAGCTGTTAATTTAGAATACTTCAGACAGTGATCCCTAAACCTTCATTGATACCTTTCCAACAGCCGCCTAATCTCTGAAAATTGTTGGCAAGTGCTGCACTGAATCAGCCCATCATCAACCCTGGCTTTCGTTATTGGAGTTAACACAGATGCATTACCTTCAAACACTTAGAAGAAATACAGATCTTTCTCTTTCTTGAAAGGCATACTTACAAATGCAATCTGATTTTATGAATGAAGCTGCTTCCCTTATCTATGTCATCTCAAATTAATGCCACAAGCCCCGTTCATAATTTAACAGCAGCAAGCCAGAAACCTTTGTGTGCTTTAGAAACACATGTCAGAATGAGGGGTAATGGGTTTAAACTGGAAGAGGGGAGATTCCGACTGGATGTTAGGAGGAAGTTCTTTACAGTGAGGGTGGTAAGACACTGGAATGGGTTGCCCAGGGAGGCTGTGGATGCTTCCTCCCTGGAGGTGTTTAAGGCCAGGCTGGATGAGGCCTTGAGCAGCCTGCTCTAGTGGGAGGTGTCCCTGCCTATGTTGGGGGGTTGGAGCTGGATGATCCTTGAGGTCCCTTCCAACCTAAACCATTCTATGATTCTATGATTCTATGAAAATCAAGAGTTAAAGCTAAGGCATGATTAAAATCTCTTCTTCATTTTCAACCTGCACATTGCTACACACACACGCACAACCCCCCCAGAAAAACCCAACCCCAACCAAACCAAACCAACAGTAAGAAAAAAACAAACAACAAAGCCACTAAATGCAATCAAAACAAAGACTTTTCATAAAATAGGTAAAAATTTGATGTATCACAACATTAATTCCTTTTTTTTTTCCTCCCCAGTTCAGAAAATGTTTCATCCTATATCGACATAGCCCAGTAAAACTTTGCTAAACTGTTTTGGTTTTTAAATTCATTATACAGTGCTTGTTAAAAAAAGCTAAACTACAGTATGATTAAATTGACAAAAGGCATGATGTGTTATTTTACTTGAACTAAATAGAATCATAGAATCATAGAATCACTCAGGGTTGGAAGGGATCAGAAGGATCATCTAGTTCCAACCCCCCTGCCATGGGCAGGGACACCCTACCCTAGATCAGGCTGGCCAGAGCCCCATCCAGCCTGGCCTTAAACACCTCCAGGGATGGGGCCTCAACCACCTCCCTGGGCAACCCATTCCAGGGCCTCACCACTCTCACGGTGAAGAACTTCCTCCCCACATCCAGTCTGAACCTACCCATCTCCAGGTTTGCTCCATTCCCCCTAGTCCTGTCACTCCTTGAGAGCCTTAAAAGTCCCTCCCCAGCTTTTTTGTAGGTCCCCTTCAGATACTGGAAGGCCACAATAAGGTCACCTCAGAGACTCCTCTTCTCCAGACTGAACAGCCCCAATTCTTTCAGTCTGTCCTCACAGCAGAGCTGCTCCAGCCCTCTGATCATTCCAGTGGCCCTTCTCTGGACACGCTCCAGCACATCCACATCCTTCTTGTAATAGAGGCTTCAGAACTGGATGCAGTACTCCAGGTGGGGTAAAGTACACAGTGCAATGACAAACCAGCATCTGGTGGCTTGCTAGTGATATAGACAAACTTGGAACAGAGATGGATATTTCACCTTTTTTGTTTCATTTTATTTTGATTAGTTTTTAAATTATAAATCTTAAAAACTGACTATTTGGTCAATTGAAAGATAAATGAATTAATGGCATCATTTGTGATTTCTTTACTGATAATTTCTCATTTTTGTAATTACTATGCATTGGACAAGAGTGAGTCAGTATTGGTGAAATAGTGAATTGGAAAATGTTTTACTTCAACTATAGACACATTAGTGATGGAGATGTATTAAGGACCATTGAGATTAATTGTCATTTAAATGCTTTTAACTATCAAATAGAAAATTCCCTTTCCCTCCTCCCCCCCATCTATTTTTTTGGGGGGGAAGGAGGGGAAATTAGGTAATCCTTATAAAACCTAGAAAGTGAAATGTCATACAACTTTTGCTTCTGGGCCAAGGGTCAACAGCACCACTTATGAATTGCTCTAGTACAAACTGCAGTGTGTTCTAAAGGATGTCATTTCGCCTGCCAACCAATCTGCTGCCATGCCTTTTCCTCTTTGACTGTTTTTCTATATATTAGAATCTTCATCTGCAACTGAATAGCCTGTACTTTCTGCACTTCACTTTTCAGACAATGTAGAGGTAGTTTTCTAGACTGGGACTAGTTTAGGACAATTTTTCACTATCATTTCTTAAATAGGCCTACCTCTTTACATTGGCTTCACAGGGAATACATACACAAGCTTTAAATATGGTGTCCATTGCCAGGTGGATACAGCTTCAAAAAAATTCTGTCTCCTTAAATTAGGTGCAGTGACTTTGCTTGACCTGGACCATATCTTTTGTGTTAATGGTAGTGACACATTAGCAGTGCAATTCATGCATCATTATGATAATTCTGTTAGTTTAAAATGTTTCCTTAGACCTTACTACCTATTGCCTATTTTAAAGGACATGCTTTTCTCCCTAAGTTCTAGCTTTCCTCAATACAATTATAACACAAAATCCGAGGACGTGGAGGTTAATTTGCTATTTGTCTCAAGGAGAGAATGATTTGCCATTGGAATGGGCTGCCCAGGGAGGTGGTGGAGTCATCGTCCCTGGAGGTGTTCAAGAGAAGACTGGATGAGGCACTTATTGCCATGGTCTAGTTGACTGGCTAGGGCTGGGTGATAGGTTGGACTGGATGATCTTGGAGGTCTCTTTCAACCTGGTTGGTTCTATGATTCTGTGATTCTATGACTCATCTTCCTTCACATAACACAGTATTTTTTAATATGACATTCCTATGGGCATTGCTGATTCACAAAGAGTTGTCTTTGTGTCCAGTACTGGTGTCTTCTGCTTCTGCAAGCAGTCTCCAACATAAGATACCTCCCAGTATAAGATAACATGCTGTTTTCTTAATTAGTTTGGAAGCTAGAACTTCTGAATAAAGAAGGCAGAAAAAGCAGTCTTTTGTTAATTCAAAACACTAAACCTGGGAGAAAGTGAAATATTTAGAATAGCATTCATAAATACGTGAAAAATTATGAATGCAAAGACAAAGCTCTAGTGAAAAGATGGAGAATCTTTCTAAAAGATATAACCCTGCCTTAGATTTTAAGAAGAGAGTTATTTTTTACTTTGAAAAAAAACCAAAACAAACCACTACATATATGCTGAGTTTTATCTTTCACATTCAAATGTAGAAACATTGTATATTGACGCTGAGAGGACTGAAAAAAACTCCAGGACTTGGAATGCTTTTTTTAGCTCAGACACTTTGGAAAGACAGAAACATAAATATACATTTATATTTGAAAATAATTTTGGACTTCAATCCAAGTGCATGGGCTTTTTCCATTGCATCACAAAACCAAGCACAGTTGTTGGTGTCCTCCAAGCTAAATTTACAGAGCCAAGTACAAGAAATTCATGCAGAGCTATAAATATTAATCTGAATTACGCACCAAGGATGTCTGCTAACAGAGATTCAACAAACTAATGTGGATTTATTGCTTGTTTTTGTCAACTGTACTAATGTAATTACTTATATTCTAAGTAACACGATATGTAATAATTTTAAATAATCCACATACTATCTCCCTACTTTCCACTACCAAGTGGCCATTAATAAACACTATCTCTTGGGTAAGATGAAATGGAATTTCATTGTTCCCTCACAATTTATACATCCACTTGTTTGTTCATTTTGCTCTTTTATAATAGAAGTTTCAAACCAGAAGAACAGACATATTCCATTAAGATTCGAATACATATGAATGCATGCATAGGAGCTACCTTCAGATTGTTTTCTTTTTACAGCATTCATTACAGTCCACTGTTTAATCATAGCCTTATAATGAAAGCATGTCTCAAAATATGGATAGCTGCAGATTATTCTAATAAACAACTATTAAAGTACGATATGATTCCCTAGTTGCATTTAAACATACTCTTGGTCTGTTTTCCATCTCATTGGAGATAGAGAATCTCTACTCTTCTTAAATGCTGTAGGTACAGGGCACCAAATTAGCTACATTTTCCTTGAAATCTACACAAGGAAAATGCTTCATGCAAGCTCTAGATAAAAGGGAAAAAAAAAAAAGTCTTCCTTTTACCTGCTTTTTAGAATAAGTTATAAGGCTTAAACTCCTAAGTGTCCAGTCAACAAGACAATAGTAATAGTCCCATGAAATAAAAACATCACAAAAGGCATAAGAAGGCATTGCAATTACACTGAATAATGGCTTTTGGGCAGCACTTGAATACTCTTTGCAAATAGGGAGGGTTTTAAAAAAAAAGAAAAAGGGAGGGTTTAAAAAAAAAAAAGAAAAAGTCTTTGGAATACAATTGGTGAAATACAAAAGGGTTTGGCATCTCTGATAAGCACCTAGTTTTATATAACTTTGCATTTCCTGTATCCAAATATGGATGAATCAGGAAGTAACTGATGACACTGGGCAGCTACAAAGTATCATATGAAAGCTATGTGCTTCAACATCAGATTAAAAAAAAAGAAGGGAATCACTAAATTGTTAAATGCAGGAAATAACTGTTTTAAATCCAAATTTACTGCTAGTATATGCCACATGCTTACTTGTATGCCTAACTTATGGGTACAGTTATGGTGATACAAGCTGTAATATTTTTTTTCATGAAATAATTTTCAGATTCTAGGGTCTAGTAAGATTTAGAAACATAAGACAATCACCCACTATATATAAAATCATGGTAAATGTACAAAAATTTGACAAATCATTACTTTTTTTTGTTAAGGTCTTATGCATTTTTGTAATACAGAATCACATAAAAGACTTCCATGTGCATTCATGAAGATTTTTGTTTAAAATTGACTCAATAAATGGTGAGATGTGCTCTACGTAATATTTCATCTCCTTGGAATGGAGAAAGTTCTAACTTAGGAAAGCAGACATCTTGGTTTTTTTTTTTTTTCATCTCTCATCTTTCCTTTACAGTATATTATGCCAGGTGAAAACTGTCTTCTACATAAATCTGTTTCTTCAGGATATATGTCACTCAGAGGATATAAAATCTCTTGGGTCTCAGCTTCAGCTGGTGTAAACTAGCACGATTCTTATGAAATCAAAGAAACTGTAGTAAATCATGTCTGTAAAGGATCTGACTCAACTGTACCTGAGACAAAAAGCAAGTCTGAAATATTATTCAGGCATGCACAGGTACATAGAGGAACTAGAAAACAATTACTCCAGGTCTCATTAAAGCAGCATTAAATGCATTAATGGTACAGACATCTTTCTAACAGATCACCTTTACAGATCATGACAGCCCCCACATGCCCAGTGGAACTCCTTGATGAAATACAGGATGCAGACTCAACTGCAACTCACATGCTGCAGCAACCTCTGTAACTTAATGGTATGGACTGATGGATGCTATGGTAGTTATCTTGAAATGACTCCTTTATCAAGTATTAGTATTTAATGCACCTTTATCTTTAATTTCTAACTGATACAATATTATACCCTTCTACCTTTTTCTGCTTCCTTCTTTCTTTCATTTTCTCAGCCAAATTGCCAGTTAGCCCATGACAGCCACAATCTATTAATTGACATTAACCTCAGCTGATCTCTGATGTTAGTCATACTAAAAATGTTCAGATCATAATTGCCCTAAGTTTAATAAGGGATAGCAAGGTGGAGAGAGGCATGTGGAGGCTACATTAATTTTCTTGGATTGATAGATGTAAAAAATCTTTATCTTCTACTGAAGGCATGCCCTGAATCTCTGCATAGCGTTATGTTATTTTATGACCTATTCTGAAAGCAAATACCAGATCAGTTCAGCATCCACTCATATTCCCTTCTAACATGTCATAAAGTGATAGAAAAAAATTAATGATAGAAGTGTGAACAATATTTGAGATGAAAGCAAATAGTAAAGTAGATCAAATAGAGAGGCAGTCAGACAGACAGAGAGACAGAAGAAATTTACCTTATTTATTGGAGGAAAAAAATGTAGAATTACATTATTTTGCCCATTTGAAGGAAGCACTTATATGCAAAAATTCATCCATATTACAGAGCACAGTTGAGCTTGGATTTCACTCCAGGGCCATCATGAACAGCTTAGGTTGTCAGCTGTCTCCATAAAGCTTAGCTGTCCAAGAGCCAAATTCCTTCTGGGCTGACCTCTGCCACGAGAACAAAGTTACACTGGTCTCTCTAACGTCTCACTGCAGCAGCGGGTAAGTGAGACCTGGGGCATGTTTCAGTCCTGGAGTCAAGAGATCTCTGATGATGAAGAAAGGACTAAAGTGTCCATATTATTAAAAGCTGCATAAAACCAGAGAGGAAGAATATTTTTGCATTAAGTACCCAAAATCTGCTGATTTGATGGAGTGGGACAAGATCTGCTTTTACACAACAATATGGGGCTGTAAACTGCTAAAGGTGGTCATTATTGACAATGAGACTGTTCAGAAAAGAATCTAATTTGTTACATGCCTTTCTTAAAAAGGGTAAAGTTCAGCTAGTGCACCTAAGCTTGTCTGAGAAATAAACAGTATAATAAGCTGCAGAAGAGACAAGTGATGTGGTGAATGGGAACAAAAAAAAGGCAAAAGTAGAGCTCTCTCAAGAAAACAGAGGCAGAAAGAATGGGAGTATTTAGTACAAATGAGTTGGGTTTAAAGAGGAGAGACAAACAGTTAGAAAAATCTGTTTCATCACTACCCAATTCATTATTTAAAGGTTGAACTTGCAAAAAGGGCTTGTAACTTGAAACTTGGAAAAGTGCTAAGAGCCAAGAAAAGGTTGATGGAGTGTCTGAAGACTCCCTGCATTGCAGTAGTTTGCACTTGGCAGGGGAGTCCAGCCTGCAGATAGTTAGGCTGTGGAAGTGGCAGCTATCCTTATCCTTCAGAGATGGAAGAGAACCGGGCGGGAGGAAAAGTACAGTGGAGAAAAATAATGCTTAGGAAATCCACAAGTGAAAGATACTTTGGGATTTACTCTTTCTAATGCATATTGTGAATGAGAAATAGCAGTGCTCTGAAAATAGAATCATAGAATCATAGAATGGTCTGAGTTGGACTCCAAAGGTCATCTAGTCCAACCATCCCTTGCAGTTAGCAGGGGCAAATGCTGTATGTCCAGAATTACATTGTTTCATGGTCTCAAAGTGAAAGTCTTGAAGGGTATCTGCACCTCTCCTCTGGCACTGGCTAAAGTCAGGGAGATTAGGGCTAGTCAAGTCTACAGATGCTGAAGAGCAGCAATTCAGTGTTCTCATTGAAAAATGGGCACTTAAAATTTAAAGTATTAAACTGTTGTTGCAGAATGATGAAGTGGCACAGAGGACTAACCTCTGCAAGTAATTAAAATGTTGAAGGAAAAGAGTATGAGTAAGAAAGGAAAACAAGATCTAAGGATCAATGATGCACAAACCCTACAAATGCAGAATAAGGCATACAAGGTGAAGCAAGAGTCCAGATATAAATGCAATATAATTCACAGTAAATGAATCAAGGAATAAGCACCACAGTTCAATTCAACTCACAAGATTTTTTTTCCTCTGAGCCCTGAAGAGTTAAAAAAAAAATATTTCTTCAGGAGCTTTTGTCTTTACAGGTATGTTAAGTTTTTAGTGCCTAAAATGCCTCTAAAATGTTCAAGTAAGGAAAAAAAAAGTGCCCACAAACCTGATTTTATTTCTTCTGCCTCTGTTTTTAATTCATTAGAGTATAAAGGACAGGTAATTTTACAAGTTTTTGCTCTTAATAGTATGTAGCATTTGAATCTGCCCATATGGATTGTTGTTCCTCCCATGCTGATTATTCACTTCATTCCATGAAAACAAGTCCCACAGATTGTCTTCCAGATTGTTAGAGCAGGATTTCTTTGGTCTGGGATAGTTACACAACTTCCCTAATATTCTTCCCGATAGAAAGAGAAATTATTTTAAAAATACCTATGGTAAGTTGCAAAAACATTTTCAGCAACTGTGAAGGTATTGAAGGCAAATTAATCAGTCAGTTTTCATTTTTTAATCAAGTCTGGAAAAAATACTGTAGTAATAAACCAGGCAGCAGCAGCAGCAGAAGCAAAGCATCCTAGCAGTCTCTGCTATCTGTTGTTACATAGAATGAAGATGCAATTAATAACGAGGCTGATTCCAGGCGAATAGATTTTCACTTCAGATGGGAGGACAGAATCACACCTTCAGAGATTTAAATATATGTACTGTAATGTCATCAAGACACTTGAGTAGGAAGACTGTTTCTCTTGGGATCACAGCTGTTTTTCTTGGAATACTGTGTTTAAATTATGGCCTACCATAAGAGGCATCCTATAGACATTTCCAGCCTCTGCCCCAACCCCCACAAGAGAAGGATATGTAGAATGCATTATCTGTTTGGTATCCCAAGTGTTCTGAAAGGAAACCTAGCATATGGGAGAGATTTTCCACCTTCCACCCCATCTTGTTTACTTATAGGCTCTTCACCTATCTTCTGGCCATTTTTTTTCTCAGGATGTCTATCCTGAGTGCCACCTTCTTTGAAATTTGGAACTGCAGTTCAGAAAAAGTGGACCTTAAAGAGGACCTAAGTTGACATTTACTCTCTCCTGCACTCTCCACAGTTAGTGCATCACCTGGTAGATGTAATTTGACTCATTTAAAAACATTGTGAAAGATTGTCAGCTAAACTTACTTTCCATCTTATCTATCAGAATAAACTATTGCTTTACACAGTTTATAGAGCATTTTCAAAAGCTTTAGCTAGGACTTGCACTAGAAATAGCCATAGTTATGGAAAGTAATAAGGGAGTGGATATGCAGAGGAGAGAGAACCTGCAGCACTTTATCCTCCTGAACTCAGTTTGGGAGGCAACAGGGCAATGAGGGAGCTGGAGCCATCTCAGCCTGTCTCAGGCTAGTAATGTTGCTGTACGTGGGGCATGCAGAGACTGCATGCGACTGATGCATCAGTCTTTCCATGTGCAGCAGTGTGACACACACCTAGGACCTGTCATTTACAGAGATGCAGAATGGGATAATACCCAGTGTTTTTTTAATTTGGTTTGTTTGTTGTTTTGTTTTGTTTTGTTTTTTAAGAACCCAAACAGATCCACAGCTTTTCCCAGATGGCTTTTTTTAATCTAGTCCAACCACCAAAGAGCAGAGATGATAACTCTCCTACCCTGCATGACACTACATGCAAGTCTAAATCTAAAACACAGATACAAACCTACTTCTTTTACATGCTGACAAATAAGCAGAGTAAATTGCTAGAGAAAGTAAGGATATTTTTGTATCTTTCTGGAGTGTTTCATTGACAAATATAAAGGGAGACATATATGGCTCTTGTAACTATGTGTTAATGATGAAGTACAACATCAAGAATTTTAATTTTAGTGGAATTACAGTTGTCAAAATAATTGCATTAGTTAATTTTAAATTCTTCATTGGAGAATGGCCTAGGCTATATCTCTGTTGCTCAAAATGTTTTATTGTGTAATCACTATGCTTTTTTTTGATGAGTAATTTCTTTAATGTTATGCTATATATATGTATTGCAAAACTGTGTGATCTTTGTTTTTGTACTGTACTGTGCTTTGCATATAAAATACATTATGCATATTCTCCCTTTCTCTGTCTCTAACTCCTGCTTCCCAAAAAAGAGAATGAAGACCTAGTGTTCCCTAGTGTCTGTGGTTTGGGTTTTTTTGGGGCTTTTTTGTTTGGTTGTTTTGTTGTTGTTTTTTTTTGTTTGCTCAAGCCTCTGCACTTGTTTCCCAAACTATCCACCTATAAAAATATCTTTAACAATCTTGGCCATGTAGCTAGTTTAAATTCCCAGACTGAAGACTGATGCAGTGCATTAGGGATGTCAGACCCAGCCCCCTCCTTTTGCTTCTGCTCTTTTCCCCTGTTACACTGGCAGCTTGGAGAATAAGCAGGAATTATTTCTTGCAGGGGAATAATACTTCCTGGGCTGCTTAAATTAACTTTATGCAGAAAATGGCCATGCTACATCATAGCCAGGCCGTAACATCTCGACAGAAAAGGATGATAAGTATTCCCTTTTCTCTGATGGCATCTTTCTCTTTCTCTGGATGCTGATCTTTTATGTCTGCCTGCCTGCTTTACTCATACTAAATGATACGTTCACTGAGCTACCTTAGAAAATACACCAAATTATACACATCTTACTGTCTTCTGTGTCCAAGCATGTACTGGATGACAGTGGCAATGGTTGCACATTCCAGAAAGCTTAAGGATGGTGAAAATAGATATGGCAAAGAACAGACATCTGATAACAGGGCTTTGTTGTTGCCCTGTGGAGAAAGAGAGCTGCAGTCAGTGCTGCCTTAATGTCAGAAAACACTTGAGAGTAAGGCCATGAAGCTCCCATAGCACAGTACGGAAGAAAATGCACAATTTAGAGCATTATTTTTTCTGCTGTGATTTGTTCACTTGATTAAAATAGCAGACCATTAGTGCCCTGTTCCGGTCCATGCTGTTGAACAGGTGGAATAGAGAGTCTAACCTATAATGAGAGGTGTAGGGAATGACAGAGAGACAGATACAGATGCAAAGAAGAATAATGTCCTGTCTGTGAAATTGAATATAACTTGAAATTATTTGTAAGTAATGGACCTGATGATATTGTGATGCAAATTGTGATGCCATGGGGATTTCAGTGGAGCTGCACCAACTTACACTCTCTGAGAATTCAATCCCCAAGCTATCAAAGTATTCGCAGTGGAATGGTGGCATTAAACTAACCTTGGAGAGCTACAAAGCGTGCATTAACAAAAGAGAAACCTAGAAGGTAAAGTAGTATGGCAATTCTCAGCAACACGTCGTAAGGTGCACAATCTGACTGTGCTGTAAACAGTTAATTGATAAATGAAACTACTGAATATTTTCTGTGTGTTTAGACAGTCTATTGAAGGGTTTCTTATTGTGCAGGGGAAATAGGTACACGTCCAACCACCCTGATTCACCCTTGGACATTTCATGACTATTTCTTATCGCTCAGTTGAGCATAAATTCATAGATTTTACGGTTAAGGGAGCTTGAGATGGGCTGCTATATTTTCAGCACTTAGTTCTGCCACTTCTTATTGGACCATCTGCTGTCACCTTAAAGAGACAAGTGTATATTGTCAAGGTAAACATACAAATCACTCCTGTGTTTGATATTAAAAAGAAAAAGAGAAACCTTTAAATGTATTGATCCAAATGTGTCAATAATGTTACAGAGATAAATCCTTGAAAAGAATATAAAATAAATACTGTCTGTGCAGATTTGAACAGGATATTTTCACCATAAAATATGGTTGATGGGTACAGAGCTTAAAAATTTATACCCTTCAATGAAAACATAAGATTTATTTTAGTTCCAGTAGCATAATTTTAAAAGGTAGGGAGAAAAAAAGGGAAAATCTTAAAGTTATCACAATTATCCTTAAAAGTGAGTGATATTAGTTAAGACTATGATTAAAATTTAATGTTTCAGGGACTTCTGTATCTGAAAACAGATAAAGACGCTGCAACATTCATCCCTGTGCACGCAAAAGAGATTTATATACCCAAATATATGTGCACACATATAGGCAGGATTAATGCATGCCATAGCTTCAAATTCTAGAAAAAGAGATGTCTATGATACACATCATTGGGGGAAAGAGCATTGAACTTTGAAGTGTAACTAAATCTTACCACTGTTCGTATACATATGTGTACATAAGCCTATGCTAATACTATGAAAGTAAGCAATAATTCCTGTATATAAGACCTGTGACATGAATAAACCTGCTGACACCTCCTTCTGTGCTTTCTGTTGTTAACACCTTGACTGTACATATACATATCTTTAATTCCTGGATTTTTTCTTACTTATCTGGAAAATACTATTAGCCCTAGAGTGGACATGCTGAGTCTACCTCTTTCATAGATGCCCAGTGTAATGGACAGCTAATTTAAGATCGAGGATATGACTGGTGGAAGAATAAATGTGAATAGTGTACATTTGAACATAGCATGCTGCATTGTAAAAAAAATTATTTTACATTAGTTACTTGCATTTTCTGTATCAATCATAATTTGAAAAATCATCAGTGATTAAAGTGGAAACACTTAAGAACAAAGCACACTGAAGTTTCTTACATTAATTTCCCTGCCTCCTAAACATACATTAATTTCCCTACCTCCTAAACATTTAAAAAACAATTCACAAAGGAATTTGAACATCTTATTTCTTTTGAGGCAATGTGATCATACACATTTTAATTCATATCTAATAGTACAAAAGCTACAGAAAGATTCTATTGTTAGTATGTGCCATATTATTGGTATTAACACACTCTAAATATGTGGAAATCTCATTCCAGCAGGGTTTTCTGTTTAATTTGTTCCCCTGTGATAATTACAGTTTTTGTCTGAGATGAGAGTCTTTTTTGTTAAGCTCCAGTGCTTCTGTGCAGTCCAACTGTTATGGTGAGAAGTAAATGGAAAAGCCTCTGCTCAAAAGCAAAGAAAATAGGCCTCAGTACACTCATTTTCAGGTCTCAGCTCTGTGCAGACACAGTGTAATTTTGAAAGATGGTGTCCTATTGATGTGTGAGACATTATAGGAATTTTTCCATTGAAACATGAGAGTCCCCCCAAAGAGTTAATTTGATTTTATTAGTGTATTTGGGTCTCTTACTCATTTTGATTGCATTATGAACAGTTTAAGCAACAAATACAAATATATATATATATATATGTGCATGTACATGCACACTTGTATATATGCACATATATGAATGCATTGCTTTTTACATTAATTTCATTTTACTAAAGTAACCTTAAATAGGATGGTAGGTTTAAAGATTAACTAATAGATAACGAGATATTCTCCTGAAGTATGATCCATTGTAATGAGTGAAGATGATGTAGAGTGCCACTGTCCCTTAGATGGAATCTGCTATCCCATCCTAACTCTACCACATAAACAAACATCAGACACACAGAGCACATTTTTTTGCATTTTCTTCTTTTATACAGGTATGTGCACACACACCCCCATGAAGTGTTCTTAAGGAAAGTGCAAATGCCAGGAAGAGAGAAAGACCCCACAAGTACATTGCAAGGAAGGCTTAAAATTCAAAATGACCTTGACCGATTTGCAAAATGGTCTGGAAAAGAAAAGGGGGAGGGAGGATGAAATTCAAAGAAGGACAAGTGCAAGGCACTACTTAAAAGAGAAATGATCAATAAATACAGGATGAGAGTGGAGCTGGTCAGGCAGAAATGTTTCGAAGAAATTGGTAGCTATATAGGTCACGGTTGCCGCAGGCTGTGTTTCTAACACACTGTACGTGTGTTAGAAACATCAAGATTTTGAGGAAGAGAAGATGTGGTGCATATGCAAGAGACAATATGCATATTTAAAACAAGGCAATCCTTTTTGTTTACTCAGTGTTGTGAAGGCATTAATGAAAGTACCTGAGTACTATGCTTCATAAGTGATGTGGATCATTTTGACAAGAATGATCAAAGGCCTACAAGGACCTCCAAAAAAAGACTGAATACATTTAGTTCATCTAAAGAAGATAAAGGAAGAAATCACAGTATGATTTTCAGGAAAGAAGGGAACAACTTGTTCCTCATCTTCCTGGTTGTTGTAAAGGGGTTTAATTTAAATTTTGGGGAGATCCGAGGCCGATTTGATTGTTATTAAATAATTTATTAATATATACAAAAATTTCCCCAAACTTATATACAATAAACTGTAAGCGGGTGCCGGCGTTGTGCGTGGGGGCAATAAACCCACACAAATCCTTTGTACACTCTTAGTGAAATCACTCTACAGAATGTCTATTTACAGTTGAATTAAACAATTTGGTATAGGTTTTAGAGAAGCTCCAATTAGAGAGTCTGATGGCAGAAAGTGCCACTGGTAGAGTCAATAAGGTTCCTTTGATGCTTGAATAAGAGAGTTTAAGTACTCACAAATCAAAGTTTGGGTATCTGTGGCCCCCAAAATGAGGTGAAGGCAGTCACGGAGTTGATCCCCGTGGGGATAACAGTTCTTCGGGTTCTGGGGCGTGCTGAGAAGATCAGGCTGAATCGCTGCAGGTCGTCATGGGACAAAGGCAATAGCCTCAGGCAGAAGTCAGACGGGTGGAGAATAGAGAAGGTGGAGAAAGCCGAAAACAGGAGGCAACAGGCAAAAGCCAAAGGCAAAAGGAAGGTCCCCAAGGCAAAGGAGGGGGTGTCCCAAAGGCAAAGGANTGACACTGGTCGATGTAAAAATAAGGCATGGACTTGAAATCCAACAAGAAAGATTCTACTTAAATGTCAGAAAGATTGTTTAATAGGCAAAACCTGTGCAGCAGTACAGCAGGTTGATCTGGGGCATGGGGAAATAGTTTGGTGGATACAGGAACACTGTGGTGGACACAATGTCGTCTTAAAGAATGAGTTAAACTAATGGACAAGTAGATATTGACTTATGTAAGGGGATGGTTAAAAAGACATTTCAAATATCCTTCAGCCCAACTTTCTTGCCATTTACATGGAATAGTCCTTTCTCCAGGGTCCTATCTCTCTGCTTTGACTTTAAATGTCCCATTGCATGTCCTTCTCTTGGTTTTTTTTTTTGTTGTTTTTTTTTTTTTTTTTGTGTGGGGGGGGGGGGGGGTTTGTGTGTCTTTTTAGTTTGTTTTGTTGTTGTTGTTGTTGTTGTTTTTTCTTTTTTTAAGGCTCTTTTATTTCCCCTCCCCTTTTCCACAACACTGCTTCTATCCTGCTGGTTTGCTTTTCTTTGTATATTCATTTGTCTCGCATCCACTATTCCAGTCTTTCTGCCTGTCTTCAGTTACAATGCATCTCTTTTCCTTCCCTCGTAGATACGTTCTGTCACTTTGCCCTTTAATGCTCTCCCTTCTTTCCCCTCCTGTCTTTCAAGAGAGAGGAAATGTCTGGAGCTGGATATGTCCATGGACAGTCATTCCTCCTCTGAGTTTTCAGAAATGGAAGATGAGGAATCATCTGTTGCCTCTTCATCTGTTTGGGGTTTAATGTGGGCAAGAGGAAGCAGCAACAGGTCATCTGGGTCTGCTGCTAGGGGAAATTTGAAGGGAAGAGATGACCATCAAACCCCAGCTGTTGCTGTTGACAGCCTCTGCCCCAGTATGAGGGTGGGGATTATTTGTTCACTGTAGTACCTAATATATGCTTACTTTCACTCCTTCCTTTACTGCTACAGGGAAAAGAACTTTGTTTCAACCTTCAGCCTCTCAAGACTACCCTGAGGGAACACTGTGCTTTTTAGGGCCATATGGGGAGAAACTTGTTTTAGTGAAGCAGAGGGGGAGAATTTTTCTTTCCATTTCAGGTTTATCTTCAGTCAGTCTAGAGTGTGTTGTTACACAGCCCCTGCAATGACTGACTTCCCCTGCGACAAAGCAGGTGTCCTGCTGTTCAGCATGCAGTAGAACTTTATCTTAGAATGTTTATTTATTATTTTCTTGTTTCATAATTGTTATTGATCACACAGTAGTTAATACAGAAACTTGCAGATGTCATGAGCACACACATGCACACATCCTATTGGGCATGCAACTGGCTTGAAAGAGCCAGCATTTCCTCAGATAAGCATGTGGGACTGGATCTTGTAGCCCTTCCTCTGATCTCTCTACAGTGATTCCATGAGAATGACCTTACTGCACTGCTCTTTCCCTCTCCTTTCTCACAAGAGCTTTTGTTTGACATCTGCTGCCAGAGACTGCTTTAACTGATCCTGAAAAATCAACCTTCTCTGGGATTAATATTAGTAGTTCAATGTTCCTGTTACTATGGGATGTCAGATAGGCACAGTTGCTTCTTGTGTGCTGGAATCCTGCCACCCAAAAAATCAGGCACTGTGCATATAGTGCATACATATAGCCTCTTCCCCACTCAGAATGCAAGTGGAGAGATGCCCACTCATAGAATAGAATAGAATAGAATCAACCAGGTTGGAAGAGACCTCCAAGATCATACAGTCCAACCTATCACCCAGCCCTATCCAGTCAACTAGACCATGGCACTAAGTGCCTCATCCAGTCTTTTCCTGAACACCTCCAGGGATGGTGACTCCACCACCTCCCTGGGCAGCCCATTCCAATGGCAAATCACTCTCTCTGTGATGTGAAGACCCGTTCAGAGGGGTGAAACTGTCAAGCAACTAAGGAGTTTGGTTGGTCACCTACCAGCTGCTGCAGCAAGCACCATCTTCTTTGTGGGACCTCCCTTCTCCATGTCTGCATTGGTGCACTGGAACCAGGACCCTCCTCATAAACTCCACTGAAGGAGACAGTAAAACACTTCCAACCACTGGTCCAGCTCCAGTTGTGCTGCTGACAGGCTGAGGCAGCTCATCAAGATGGTGGGGCTGACCCCTCAGACCTGCTGGTTGGCAGCACAGCCTGCCAGGCAAACAAATAGAAATTTCAACGAGAATAAGGACAACTGAACCAACCTCCCCACACACACAATGAAAAAAAAAGAAAGAAAAGAAAAAGTCCTGAGGGGTTTCAGAAAACATATTTCTCATGTGAATAGGAAAATTAAAGTAAATTAAAGCCGGCAGCAACCAAAACTAAATACAGCAGACTTACCAAATCTCCCTTGCTCTCTAGTTCCTGCAGCAGCCCATTTTAAACAGACTGTGGTTCCCTCAGTTGTGTGGTGGGTACCCTTTGCAAAAACCAAATAAACAAACAACACAAACACTCCACTAGTGCAGGATACACTCTCAGACTGCATATTGGCTCCAAGCCACATCTCCTGCAGTAAGGGGAGTGTGGAAATGCACAGCCTTGGCAGCAGCTTCCAGTGCCTCAGGCTCTCACAGTTTATTTTAGTTATTTATAGGATTTTCTATGACACTTGTCACCCTCATATCTAAGAATCTTAGAGGCATTAGCAGACTTACCCTCATAACCCCTCTTTGAGGTTGAAAGTGTTACTATCTCCATTTTATAGATAGAGAAATGACAGCTCACCAACTTACTGTTTCAGAAGGAGAATTTGGCAGAATTAGGGACTGGACATCAAGCCCCTCAGTTCCAGCCCTAAGCTTTAACCACAAAAATCTCCTTCCAGGCATATTAATGAGATTGGTGAAATACAGACAGCAGAATATCATGGATATATTTGACACTTTTTTTCTGTTTGTTTGGTTGGTTTTGGCTTTGGTTTGGTTTGCTATGGTGTCAGGTCTACCATGTGCTAAATACATAGAAAATAAAGTGAAAACTTGGTATTTGCACTTGCCCTTATTTCTGAGATCCAAATAGCGATATCAAGACAGCTTACCTTTTTCATTAGTATATTTGATAAAAGCAGCAGAGATGTTTTAGACTTTCATGTATCCAAAGTCTAACACGTTTTTGGCATGACACTAATTCTAAATGAGTTGCTCTATGTTTATTTTTATTTCTTTGCTTCTGTTTGTGGTTCAGTTTTCTAATTTGAGGACAATCTGGTGCTGCTCTGAAGCAAGACTCGTGTTTCATTCCATTTTTTTTCTGCAAGTTCTCTCAGTTGGTAACTTCAATAATTAAACTGTCTGTCATGAAGCTATTTCAGTGTTCAAAGCAGCCACTACAATAAAGATTTGTGCCTCCTGCCCTCCATCAGAGATGCATTGCCACTCCACAGAAAAGCAGCAGATACTACCACGTGTCAAGAAACCAGGAGGATCCCATGTCTCTGCAAATGAACCATATATTTCCAGGGTTCAAAGGACAATGAAAAAGACAGGATGAGTCATGTGACTTTTGGGTTGCACCCTGATAAATGGCAGGTCAAGGAGGGTTGTGTTTAATAGTATATTCCTCAATGAAATGTCACTTTTTCCTCAATGTGTCCTCTGTGTGAGCTAATTAAAATCATGTTTTACTGCAATGTCAGCACATGAAGTTGCTGACTTTCTTGTTGTCTTCTACATAGTACAAAATGAATGTTGTCATTTGATAAATTCAGGATCTTAAAGGTTCTGTCTGATGGGGTCTAATGTATGCTGCTATATATATGTTTAATGCTTTCAAACTGCCTCTCTTCCTTTGTTCAAATCACAGCATTCATGACCTGTGCATAATGTTCTCTTCTGCCATGTTTAAGCCTCACCCTCCTCAAAACGAACATTTCAATAGAGTTCAAACAGATATGGGTATTGCTTTCCTTTGAGCTGTTTTAACTTAGTTTTTAAGCAATGTGTCCAAAAGTCGCCCTTAAATACATCCAATGACAGTTGTATGGTTATTAATTTTCTTATGAGCTTATTTTTGTACTGATGTCAGGATATGCTTGCTATGTTTATTTGAAAAGAA
This sequence comes from Tricholaema leucomelas, assembly GCA_013400475.1. Lineage (NCBI taxonomy): Eukaryota > Metazoa > Chordata > Aves > Piciformes > Lybiidae > Tricholaema lacrymosa > Tricholaema leucomelas. The sequence continues at coordinate 546,803 of WAAF01015427.1, forward strand.
ACCCTTCCACCTTATACCACATCTGATAATAAGCAGCAGTTAAAGACTGTATGTACAGACAATGTGATTTATTCCTCTAGCCAGTAGGATTGGCACCAGGATTCTTTGTAAATCGATTGGAAGTTGCTATTAATGGCACTTCTTCTCTCAGTAATAGAACATGAACCAGAAAAATAAACTACCCACTACTACATGTACCTTTCTCTTCACTATTTCTATCATTGTAACTTGTAAAATTTATTCTTTCATTTGTTTGTTTGAGGGATTTTTGTTTGGTTGGGTTTTGTTTTAAACAAAAAGCAGAAGCAATACCTCCTAATGCTTATGGCCAGTTGTAAAGAACAAAGTTTACAGGTTTGGCCTGAAGCCATATCACCCTGTGCTGTGATTTATGTAAACCTCATGAGTAAGTTTGTAAACCTCACGAGTTAGTTTGGAACTGGATCAATTCTTCAGTGCAGAAGAATAATCTCCACAGATTAATTTATTGGTAGGTGCTACAGACATGAATGATGGCAATTCAAACAGCTGCTCAGCCCAAGGTGTACCTCCTGCTCACCTTCTTCCTCATCTAGCTCTCTTTCCAATGCTGAGGGGCGGTGCACTGCTGACTTCTGGCTGAGGTACAAAGCACAGACGTCAAAGACATTCTCTCACCTCCTTAAGACCTGATCCAAAGCCTACTAAAGCTGAGGAGAGCCTTCCCATTGACTTCAGAAGGCCTCAGATCCAGTCGCCCAGGGAAAAGATGTTAAAACTCATATGCGCATCCTTAAAGCAGCCAGAAGAAAACTTCTTGAAATCAATATCTTGCTATCAATATTGGTAACTAAAACCCTAAACCACATAAAGACACTTTGTGAGTCCTTCTGGCTTCAAGGAATCAAAAAAAAAAAAAAAAAAAAAGAGGCAGAATAATTAAAAACCCAAAGCCCTTGCTGGTAATGAAAATAAGGATCTGAGTGTGAAAACAGTGACCACAATATTTAGAAAGTTTTATCTTAACCTTACTGTGTTTGCACTCATTTTGCTTTGCTTTACTGTATTCCCAGCTCCCCACTAAACGACTCACATTATACACACTGCAACAAAGGCAGTTATGCCCCAATCTTCATTAAGGTCTTAATGCAGCAAGGTACTTAAGCACATGCCTAACTTTAAGTACAAGGGAAGTCTAATTAACTTCAATGGGACTGCTCTCTTGCTTTAAGCTAAGCATGTGCTTAAGTGCCTTGCTGAAACTGAGCTGAAAACTCCAGGTGCTACCATTTATACAAGTGTCATTAAACACGGAGTTGGTGTACTTACATACACAAACTTCCTAACCCCTAAAACCAGATCATTAAATTATAGCACTTACTAGAAAACAGCAAAGGTGAGCTTGCTGATGAAGCGCCGTGTATAGTAACGAATACAGTAAGCATTGAAGCAATCAGAAATCCAATATCTGTGCACATTTTCAGTACTCCAAGTGAGGTTTGTGTATGTATACAGGTTCCTTTGGATTTCAGTAGCCAGAGACTGCAGACTTCCAAAATACCTAAGAAAAAGGTATTGAGTCAAAAATAATACCACCTGTGACTTAGGTATGAAAGAACTGCAAAAGGCAATGGTTAGTTCTTCAGGGATAAAGGATAGATTATTTGGGTTTCTTAACAGATAGTTTTTATACTTTCATCATGTCATTTTTCATCCCTCTGAATTTCCTGTATTTTTAATGGCTGTTTAATTGTCATCAGATAGATGTTAAGCCACTCACTTGCTCTGTGACTGCAGGGAAGTTGCTTGACCTGCATTTTACTCTTATCTGGCTGTGTAATTCAGTATAAATGGGAGCTCACTGATAGCTAGAAGCTGTGTTTGTGTTAAGCAGAAGCACTTGGCTAGTCTACAGGTTGGATCATCAGCTGCTTTGTCAGGGTCATAATATAATGTACAGGGAAAGACAATCTGTCCCAGGCTGCCACCTCCCCATGACATTTTCTTGATCTACATTTCTTCATTAAGACTTGCAGCATGCAGTCATAAACTTCAAACCTGAAGCTGCACAAGGGGTCCTACTTAGAAACCTAAGATTTCAAAACGTGAGCTCTGCTTCCTGTTTTCTCAATACATCTACCAGTTTGACAAAAGGACTCACATCATTTCCCTGTATGTTGTTAAGAAACTGGAAATACACACAGGTCGTGGATTATGCTTGCATATGTTTATTTGGTAAATATAATTCTTAAATAAGTTTGTCTCGTGCTCAGAACAATATGAAATTATTCCCTTAGACTGAACACCAAGGGTTTAACCCACAGGGAATAGTACACCTGAAGGAGACTGGGCAAATTCAGTCTTTAGGATGAGGTGAGAGAGAGAGTAGACAGAGCTAATTGATGTGATTCTCATTTTATATGTGGCAGTTAAATGCTATGGTGATGAGTATAGAACTGTTTTTTTTCTCCTTTCAATTGATTAACTGATTATTTTGCTGAGGTCAGTAGCAAATGGCTCTGACCTCATCGTTTGCTAAAGCAACTGCATTGTCACCAGCACTGGAGTGGAACATTACTAACAGAACAGATTAAGAAAAGTGGTCATAAAAATGATACTGAAATGTACTCAGTCTTTGGTAACCAACACAGTTACTATAGAAAATGAAGTACTGAAAAGAACATTATATTAGACAATTGCTTCAAATACTCATTTTAAAAACATCATTCTACCTACCTGTTATTCTATCAGCTGCTCAGTGTTGACTAGTTGGTTGCTCTGAAAAATAATCAGGCATTTGCAATTAAGATTTTTTTTTTTCTTAGAAATAATGGCATTGAGAGCATTCCCAGATGGTCTTTCACAGTGAAGAAAGCTACGTATTTACAAAGTTATACAATTGTTCAATATTTGAACATACTTTTAAAACTGGTAAAAGTGAAGAGGAGAAAAAAACCTGCTGTCTTGGTTCTTTTTAAAGGGAAAAGTGCTTTGCTTGATTTTACAAGCAACATGCTGTTCTGTTGTCAGCCTTTCTGCATCTGTTATATCATGGGTCTTGACAACATCATAGGCCAGTGTCCCTTCTGATTGAAGTAAAGTATTAAATTTTAGTATCCAGAACAAGGTGATATTTCAAAGGGCAAGCTATTATTGAGCTTGCAGGTGATAAGTCTCAAATTCTGAAATTCTGCATTTTATAGAGAAGCACAATTGCTGACTTCAAAAATAAGTTTATAAGAAACCGCCAAGCACAAATGAAAAAGTTCCCAATGCTCTGGACCTGATTAAAGCCAGGGGGGTCCAGGGCAGGGTGTAGATTGCTTTTCTTGAGCTTTGCTGTGACTTCTCCACTTCACAGAACAGGAAACACCTGTTGGCAATGGTGTTAGAGAAGATTATATTAAAATCATGCCCAAACCTCACTTAAGAACCACAGAAGAAAAATTCTGTAATCGAAGTCAGTTTTGCACCAGTTATAGATCTGCAGCAGCACGGTTTAAACCATAATTGAGTAATTCCAATGTAATACAGTATAAAGAAGTAATACACAAGTTCAATGATTTCCTAAGAAGTAGTCTGCTTGAGTAGAAGATTACAGGAGTGCAGACTTCTCTTAGTGTCACTACTCAGTTTTCAGGATATAGACAGTGAGTGCGAAAAACATTTACTTTAGGGATCATCAGGTTACACCTCTTGATATTTTCTGCAGGGAAAGAGCAGTCTAAGAAGTGTCATACTTCTTACTTGAAATTGATGTATATCCAGTTTGAATGGTTTTGTCCTAGCAGGTTTAAAAAGATGGAACCAGCTAGTGCTGAGAGAAGGTATAATATGAATTGGACATTAGTAGTAAGAAGTTCTTTGAGAATGATGGAATACTGGAACAAGTTGCCCAATGAGGAGGTGGAAGCCCCATCCCTGAAGATGTTCAGGCACTCCTTGATGGCACTCTGAGAAACTTGCTCAAGTTAAAGATGTCCCTGCTTACTGCAGGCAGTTGGACTAGATGACCTTTAAAGGTTCCTTCCAACACAATGCATTATATGATTCTATGAATTGTAAAAGGTGGACAACATAAAATCTGGTTGTTTGCATAAACAGCCAGCAGGAATTGCTGTGGTTGTCACCTCTGCTACAGAGTAAGCCAAAATCTTTTCACAATAAGGATTTGTGAAAAGAAAGCAAGCACCTAAACTCAGCTGTCACACTTGGTCCCCACAAAGAGGAATTGGTGATAAAACACTTCATTAATAACTGTCACAGGAAAATCAGAGGTAAATGCCATTTCTTTGCCTGAGATTGATATCAAGGTCGTTCTATTCTATGTCACCTACTGTCAAAAAGACAGTAATCTCCTCCTTATGAATCATTTCATTCATTCATTCATTCATTCATTCAATCTTCTATCAACTGGCTCCCACTAAAAGTTCCAGTTTCTATAAGGGAAATGAGGAGGTTACAAAAGACAAGAGAAGACAGAAAGATAAAACCAGCTTGTACAGTACAGGGGTAAATAATTTAACAATGGATTTCTGCAACTCTTAGCTGAAGTCAGAGAACTACAGGGCAAAGCCAACCTTTGTCTGATCTTACTGCAGCTAACAAAATGCTAACTATAATATATAACCATTAGTGACCATATTTCATTTGGTAATCCATTAAGACCTCACAGAGTTCTCTATTTTTTTGTATAAAACATAATACTTTAGAGGGAGGGAGGGAGGGAGGCAGGCAGGCAGAAGGGGAAGAGGATTTGTACTCACACTGTGTGCTGGCACAATAATGTTCTTCCCGCTGAACTAATGGCTGTTCATAGGGTTTAGGTCAAAGAGTTTAATGGAGCTTAACTCTGGATGTCTTAGTAACTTCTTAGATTCTAAAACTAAACTACTTTAGTCTTAAAATACAGATGATGATGGTCCTAATAAGGAGACACATTCCCAACCAGACTTGAGAGTGAAATATATGATGCGAATGCTAAAACGGACAGTATCTTTCTTCCAACTAATGCTGTGGCTGTGAGAGATGTACGTTCTTTAGCACAGCTAAATTCTCTATTGCCTGCAGTGCTTGAAGACGAAGGAAGAGAGGGTATTTGTGCTCAGAATGTTTGTTACATTGTATTTAGTCTCTGGGATTTGAAGAGTTCTTTCATCTGAAATTGAGAAGAAACAAAGGAAAAATTACATCATCTTTCTTAATTTTTTCCTTTTTTCCTTTTTTTCTTTTCCTTTCCTTTTTCCTTTTATTTTTCCTTTCTCTCTTTTTCATTTCCTTTTTCTCTCTCTTTCTTTCTTTCTTTTTTTCTTTTTCTAGTTATTTTTCTCTTTTTTTTCTCTTTTTTTCTCTTTTTTTCTCTTTTTTTCTTTTTCTCTTTTTTTTTTT
>WAAF01015429.1:1475-44855 GCA_013400475.1 Tricholaema leucomelas
TCTCATGGTGGGAAGAAAACCAGAAGCTGCTGTACATAAACACCCTCACCTCTCTCTGGCCAGACAAAGACTTCTGTCCTGGGATGGGTGAAGGAGGAAACAAGTATTTGTGCTGGCATCATGGGTTTGATTCCTCTTGAGCTCTATCTTGGCTAATACAGCATGGCTCATAGGCACAGGAGGGCTTTGTTGGCAAGCTAAGAGACTGAACAAGGTAACTGATCTCCCATACACATACTTGTGGATGAACACAACTTTCTGGACAGACAGAATCACAGAATCAAATAATCAGTCAGGGCTGGAAGGAACCACAAAGATCATGTAGTTCCAACCCCCCTGCCGTGGGCAGGGACACCTCACACTAGATCAGGCTGGCCAGAGCCTCATCCAGCCTGGCCTTAAACATCTCCAGGGATGAGGCTTCCAGTACCTCCCTGGGCAACCTGAATCTCCCCATGTCTAGCTTGGTTCCATTCCTCCCAGTCCTGACAGCTTAAGAAGTTCCTCCCCAGCTTTCTTGTAGCTTCCTTATACTTCAGACCGTGTTTATGCACTGTGCCTTGTGCACAACAAATGCTTTCTCCATTCCTTTTGTCTGTATTATTCCTGTTTTAAAGGAGAAGAGCTGTAACAGCTGATCTTTTGCAGGTGTCCTGCTGTTCCTGGCTGTGCCAAAAGCTGCTCTGCAATGACTGCCACTGCAGAGAGAAGGTTCCTTAACCTCAGGAAGCGGCTGGATCAGCTGGGCTATCGGCAGCCCTTGGGAGTGGAGAGTTTGCCCTTAGTGGAAAAGCTTTTTAGGTACTGAAAAAGATTCATTAAAGCCCAGAGGAATGCTCTGGTAGATCTTGCTTGAGTTTTGTTGCACAATGCTGCAGCCAGTGCTTAGTCTGCAGAGATTTGCTGCAGACAATGCTTAGTCTGAAGCATTCAGAGCTAACACTGAGTTCTTGCTGGGGTTTGCTGGAGTGCTGAGAACATCTGAAGATCTCATTCTAATCATTCCAAAATTCAACTTTGCTAAGCTCCTGAAGGAGCCAAGAGGAGTCTCTATTGATACGTGCTTAAAAGGCACTCTTACAGCTGCTTGCATGAAAAATAACCCCTGTGGTCTGTGCCATGATTTACAATCAAACCTTTGCAGCTCTGGGTTTTCATTATCTCGCTTGGAGCAGTTTGAATTGGCTATCTCTGCAGTTTTGGCAGGACACAGAAGGGAAGAAAAGCAGGTTTTCAGGTGACTGTGTGTATTTCGTGGCTCAGATGCGCACCCACACTGGGTGAAATGTGCACATGGACCTGTTCTGCTTCTGGTGTTCTCCAGCATCCAATCCAGATGGGAGATCAGATGTAGAGTCATCTGCCTTCAGCATGAAACCTCACCCTGGTGTCTAACAGATAGGTTTCATCCCTCAAACACTGACTTGATTTTTACCAAGCTGTTTTATAGCCACTTGCTACTAATCTCTCTTGTGGAGCTTCTGGTAAACACTGCCAGTGTGAGCTACTCTTCCCAGCTGGCCTTTTCCATTCTTCAAGCTTCCTCTGTGGTGTGAGTAGTGCTAAGACTTACAGAGTGCTTGGAGGAAGAAATCCTCTTGCCAGTGTAGAGCATCTTGATGTAAGAAAGAGTTTACTGAATGAACTCCTGAGTCACTCTGTGAATTGTTGGGGGTTTAAGATCTGCCCTGTCCTTTCCTCTTTATGTTACTGATTTCTGCCTTTGGGTTTTCCTGACATGAATGTTCTCCTTGCTTTCTTTGAACCCATTTGCTCTACAGGTAGCATGGCAGCAGGCAAAAGGGTTTGTTTCTCAGGCCAGCATAATTACTCCTATCTGTAAATGCTGATAACCTTACCCACATGTCTGCTGCTCTTCCGTTCCAGTGACCTCGTTCACACAACTGAGAGCTTGCGCAGTGCAAAGTTGTCTGCTGGGAAGAAGGAGAAGGAGAGCAGCAATTTTGATGCTATTTTGGAGCCTTATAAAACAGAAAATGCTCAGCTTACCAGGGAAAACAATGAGCTGCACTTAGAAATCTTAAAGCTGAAAGAGCAATCTGAGTGTCGTGTTAAAGGTAAGATCAAGCTGGTGCTTGGGGTTTAATCCCTCACTGCCAAACTGCAGCCAAATCCTTCATCTGCAGACTCGTTTGTGCCTGATGAGTATGAGTGGTCATGGCCGTTGGTGCCTTGAATGAATTTAAATCCACACCTTTCTCTGCTTGAGTTAGCTTCTGAGATCATGGAAATTGTTGTTTGGATCAAACATGAGAGTGTGAGAACTTTTTACCACAGGCTTTCATACCACCAAATGCCACTTTTTAATTGACACTTAAATACTGCTCTTAAAGGTGAGACCTCACTTCTAGTACTGTGTCCAGTTCTGGAGTTCTCAGCAGGAGGAGGACACAGAGATGCTGGAGGGAGGCCAGAGAAGGCCACAAAGATGCTGCAAGGGCTGGAGCAGCTCAGCACAGGCTGAGGGAGCTGGGGGTGTGCAGCCTGCAGTGGAGAAGGCTCCAGGGGCACCTCAGAGCTGCCTGCCAAGAGCTGAAGGCAGCCTGCAGGAAGGCTGCAGAGGGACTTTGCATCAGGGGCTCTAGAGACAGGCCAAGGGGCAATGGTTTGGAGCTGAGGCAGAGCAGGGTGAGAGTGGAGCTGAGGAAGGAGTTGTTGAGTGTGAGGGTGCTGAGAGTGTGGCCCAGGCTGCCCAGGGAGGCTGTGGCTGCCTCCTTGCTGGGGGTGCTGCAGGCCAGGCTGGATGAGGCCTTGAGCAGCTGAGTGTAGCTGAGAGGTATCCCTGGGCATGGAGTGGAGGTTGGAAGAGCTGAGCTCTGAGCTCCCTTCCAACCTGAGCCATTCTGTGACTCTTTGCACCTTCATTCTGCAAAGGTGCATGATTTGTGTAACAAAGATCTATGTGTGTGTATCTTATTTACATGCACACACATGCAGGGCTATTGGAAAAGTCTTGTTCTGGGAGAACAAAGAACAGAGGATTGTCCTCCTGCCTCTGTTGGTGCTACCAGGAATCATAGAACGGTTTAGGTTGGAAAGGACCACAAGGATCATCCAGTTCCAACCCCCTGCCATAGGCAGGGACACCTCCCACTAGAACAGGTTGCTGAAGGACTCATCCAATCTGGCCTTTAACACCTCCAGGGAGAATTGTTCAACCTCCCTGGACAACCTGTGCCAGTGTCTCACCATGCTCCATGTAAACAGCTTCTTCCTAACATCCAGTTTCAATCTCCCCTCTGCCAGTTCAAACCCATTCCTCTTCCGCCTGGCATTACCGGACCTGGTCAATAGTCCTTCCCCAGTCCCTCCTGCGGCCCCCTTCAGATCCTGGAAGGCCACTCCAAGGTCTCCTCCAAGCCTTCTCTTCTCCAGGCTGCAGAGCCCCAGCTCTCTCAGCCTGTCCTCGGAGCAGAGCTGCTGCAGCCCTCTCAGCATCTTGGCGGCCTGCTCTGGACTGACTCCAACAATTCCATGTCCTGCTTGTGTTGGAGGCTCCAGAAAGGCAATAACAAAAAAAAATAACACAGCTTTTTTTCTCCCTTCAAGATTTGAAAGCCTCTTTAAGGAGGGTTGAACATGAAACCTCTGACTTGAAATTTCTGAATAACCAATATGTACATAAAATTAAAACACTGGAAAAAGAGACCAAAGCCAAGACTGAGAGAATCCAGCAGCTTCAGGAGAAGAATCTGCAAGCAGTGGTGCAGACACCTGGTGAGTGTAAATAATTGCTCTGGGCTTTTTTGGGTACTTCAGAATGTAATTGTTTGGATTTTCCCTCTAAGATGAGTTACTGCAGTAAAATAACTCTCCAGTAGAATAACGACTTTGAGAGTTTGGGCTCTGATTTCAATCCGTTGTAGGGAAGAAGTCTCTTTGGCACACAACTTGTGCTGGGGACAAAGGTGAATACAAACTTGGCTTCAATAGAAAACTCTGAAGCTGTAGTGTGGCTGTGAACCCACAGCTGTAATTCCTGTAGTGCTGCCCCTAGCTCCCCCACAGGCAGCTTGGTTGACACTTGAAGCTTTCTGACAGCTAATTGATGCTGTCTGACTACTTCAGCTTAGTGTAGCCGAGATACAAAAGTAGCAAGATGCAAAATCCGTCCACAAACAATATTGCAACCCTCTGAAAGATCGCAGTATCTAAAGGCTTCCTTCTTCCCCCTCCTCCCTTGCCTCCCTCTTTTCCCCTCTCTCTTTCCTATTCTTTCCTCTCCCTTGCCTCCCTCTCCTTCCCCCGCCTCTCCCTTGCCTCCCTGCTAATAATGACTTTGAGCTAATAAGTATTTTGGCACACCTTGAAACTGTCTTTTGGAGTCCTTGCATGACCTATGTGCCCTTGGACAAGGCTGATAGCAGCCTGTGTCAGTCTGGAGTGTGCAGATGTGATCAGTTAGTGGGATGCTGCAGCGGCGAGGGTCGGGAGCAGTGGAATAGAGAGGAAGTGTCGGGTTTCGATTGAAGTCAGCAGCTCCCAGCAATAACCCTTCGGGCTTGGGCCCCCAGGTGGCAGGAAGAGAAGCATTCCCTTCAGGCGCCAGCGCATGCAGCTAGCCCAGCCTGTGCCCCCCTCGGGCGTCAGCTCCTACCCAGTGCCGCAGCCAGAGGACCCTTACATCGCGGACCTGCTGCAGGTGGCTGACAATCGGTAAGCTGGAGTACTGCACACCTTGAGTGCTGCGTTCTGGGCCCCTCAATTCAAGAGAGATGTTGAGGTGCTGGAAGGTATCCAGAGAAGGGTGACAAAGCTGGGGAGGGGCCTGGAACACAAACCCTATGAGGAGACAGCCTGGAGAAGAAGAGGCTCAGGGCAGAGCAGCTCATTGCTGTCTGCAGCTCCCTGCAGGGAGGCTGTAGCCAGCTGGGGTTGGGCTCTGCTGCCAGGCAGCCAGCAGCAGAAGAAGGGGACACAGCGGAGAAGAAGAGGCTCAGGGCAGAGCAGCTCATTGCTGTCTGCAGCTCCCTGCAGGGAGGCTGTAGCCAGCACCAGAAGAAGGGGACCCAGCCTGAAGCTGTGGCAGGGCAGGTCTAGGCTGGATGTGAGGAGGAAGTTGTTGGCAGAGAGAGTGATTGGCATTGGAATGGGCTGCCCAGGGAGGTGGTGGAGTGGCCGTGCCTGGAGGTGTTGAAGCCAAGCCTGGCTGGGGCACTTAGTGCCATGGTCTGGTTGGTTGGGCAGGGCTGGGTGCTAGGTTGGGCTGGCTGAGCTTGGAGCTCTCTTCCAGCCTGCTTGATTCTGTGGTTCATAAGAATTGCAGGAAGATTTGGAAAGCTTTGGGGAGAGGAAGTGTTTTGGGGCTGAACACTACCTCCTGTGCATCAGTGTTTGGGGCACCACTTACTGCAAGGCAGCAACTGAGGGTAAGATGTTCAGTACAGCAGGAGGCTGTGCCCTCAAGGAAGATGTGAACTGAGCACAGCTCCATGCTCCATCCCTGCTGAACCACTGCAGGAGGGGAATTATGGAAGTCATGACAGAATGTCAGGGGCTGGAAAGACCTCCAGAGCTCATCCAGTCCAAGCTTCCCTGCCAGAGCAGGATCACCCAGGGCAGATCACACAGGAACACATCCAGGCAAGGTTTGAATATCTCCAGAGAGGGAGACTCCACAACCCCCCTGGGCAGCCTGTGCCAGGGCTCTGTCATGCTTACAAGGAAAAAATTCTTCCTCAGGTTCACATGAACTTCCTATGGCTCAGCTTCCACCCACTGCCCTTTGTGCTGTCCCTGGGCATCACCCAGCAGAGCCTGCCTCCAGCCTCCTGCCACTCACCCTGCACACACTGATAACCACTGCTGAGCTCACCTCTCAGGCTCCTCTTCAAGCTAAAAATCCCCTGTTTCCACAGTCTCCCAAGAGTCAGAAGGGCAGAAGTGAAGTTCAGCTCATAAAAGAGCAGAGAGAGGGAGGAAGATGTTTTCAATTTGTTTCTCACTCTCCTACTCTAGTTTTAATTGAGGATAAATTAAATTGGTCTTCCCCAAGTCGAGTCTGTGTCGCTTGTGACAGCAGTTGGGAAGTGTTCTTCTTACAGGTGAATGGGTAAATCTTTACTCAGGAGCTTCCCTATCTTATTTTCTCCCCTGTCCTGCTGAGGAGGGAAAGTGAGAGCAGCTGGGTAGGGATCTGGCACCCAGCCAAGGTCAGCCCACTGCAATATCCCAAGCAATGGCTTCTACATTTACATTTTGGCTGAACAAAACTGTTGTTTGGTGAAACATTCAGATTTAGGGGCAAAGAGAGAACAGCAGTGCTGAATTTCATCTGTACGCAGGATTCTTCCCTGAATCCACCTAAAGAACATATTCCTGCTTTGCAGCATTCAGGAACTTCAGTCAGAAGTCACAGAGCTCAAGGAAAAGCTGGAGATAGCTGAACGTGGGATGAAAAATTACAGCAGACAGGTATGTGGGCAGGGGGTGCTTGGCAGATCAGCTGTCCAGCATCTGTGTCAGGGACATGCACAGAGCAATCAGTGCACCCTCAGCAAGTGTGCAGCTGGCACCAAGCTGTGTGGCACAGTCGACTTGCTAGAGGGCAGGGATCCATCCAGAGGGACCTGGACAGGCTGCAGAGCTGTGCCCAGGCCAACCTCATGGCATTCAACAAGGCCAAGTGTAAGGTCCTGCACCTGGGTGGGTGCAGTCCCAAGCACAATCTCAGGCTGGGTGGGGAATGGCTGAGAGCAGCCCTGAGGAACAGGCCCTGGGGGTCTGGGCTGATGCAAAGCTCCACAGGAGCCTGCAGGGTGAGTGCAGCCCAGACAGCAACCCTGTGCTGGGCTGCAGCAAGAGCAGTGTGGGCAGCAGGGCAAGGGAGGGGATTCTGCCCCTTGGCTCTGCTCTCCTCACACCCCACCTGCAGTCCTGGGTGCAGTTCTGCAGCCCCCAGCAGAAGCAGGACATGGAAGTGTTGGAGCCAGTGCAGAGGAGGCCACCAAGATGCTGAGAGGGCTGCAGCAGCTGTAGAAGATAACAAAGAGCTTTTTTTTTCTCCCCCCTGTCAAAGGTTGAGCTAAGAGACAAGGAAATAGAGCGCCTGGTGCTGGCACTGGATGGTGGACGGTCCCAGGAGGTTATCTGTCTGGAGTCGAGAAGTAAAAGCAGTGAGAAGCTTATCAGCCATTTGAATTGGCAGGTAATGGATGTGTGAGTGTGTTTAGAAAGATCAGCAACAGCAGATCAGAACAGCACTGTTAGATAGGAAACCACTTCACCTTGCTGCCATTTCAGGCAGCAGTGGCTCTTGTCTATGGAATTTCAGTTCTTGTTTTGAAGGTCTGTTAGAATGGTTTGGGTAAAAGACTCTATGAACCTTTTGGAAGGCAGCAAAGGGGAAAAGGATCTGTGGGTTCTGGTGGCTGGAAGGATGGGCATGAGCCAGCAATGTGCTCTGGTGTCCAGGAAGGGCAGTGTCATTCTGGGGTGCATTAGAAGGGCTGTGGTTAGTAGGTCGAGGCAGGTTCTCTTGCCCCTCTGCTCTGCCCTACTGAGGCCACATCTGGAGTGCTGTGTCCAGTTCTGAGCTAAAGAGGGACACAGAACTGCTGGAGAGAGTCCAGCACAGAGCCACAAAGACAAGGAAGGGAATGGAAGAGCTCTGTTAGGAGCAGAGCCTGAGGGAGCTGGGGCTGTGCTGCTGGGAGAGGAGGAGACAGAGAGGTGAGCTCAGCAGTGGTTATCAATGTGTGCAGGGTGAGTGGCAGGAGGCTGGAGCCAGGCTCTGCTGGGTGATGCCCAGGGACAGCACAAGGGGCACTGGGGGGCAGCTGAGGCAGAGGAAGCTTCATGTAAACATGAGGTGGAATTTTTTCCCTGTGAGGGTGCCAGAGCCCTGGCACAGGCTGCCCAGGGGGGCTGTGGAATCTCCCTCTCTGGAGATATTCAAACCCTGCCTGGCTGTGTTCCTCTGTGACCTCCTCTGGGTGTTCCTGCTCTGGCCGGGAGCTTGGACTCGATGAGCTTTGGAGGTCCCTTCCAGCCCCTGACATTCTGTGATAACTCACATCTCTATCAGAGAGACCCTGGAAGGGGTTGCCCAGGGAGGTGGTTGAGGCCCCATGGCTGGAGGTGTTTCAGGCCAGGCTGGCTGAGGCTGTGTGCAGCCTGCTCTAGGGTAGGGTGTCCCTGGGCATGGCAGGGGGGTTGGAACTGGCTGGGCCTTGTGGTCCCTTCCAAACCTGACTGATTCTATGATTCTAATTAATTCCTTCAGCTTGCACCTTTGTCTACCCATGGTTTTCTATGTTGCTAAGCATTAAGCTATAGAGATATTGTGTTTCAGAGGACTGGGAGGAGCTTTTCCTACCCAGTTTAACAACACCCTTCAGTGTTTTAATGAAAACTCTTTCAGATTGAGCATCTTCAGCAGACAAACAGAGAACTTGAAAATCGCATTCAAGACCTCCTGGACTCAAAACAAAATGTGACCAGTGAGGTGGTCCAGCTGAGCAATAAAAATGAGGAGCTCTGCCAAGAACTGAATGAAATAGACCACCTGGCACAGCAGTTGGAAAGACACAAGGAAATTGTGCTGGAGACTGCAGACAAGGAAATAGGAGAAGCAAAGGTAATCCACATCCCTGGAGGTGTTTAAAGCCAGGCTGGATGAGGCTCTGGCCAGCCTGATCTAGGGTAGGGTGTCCCTGCCCATGGCAGGGAGGCTGGAACTGGATGATCCCTATGGTCCTTACCAACCCTGACTGATTCTATGATTCTGACCTAATCTAATGTGATCTTTGATCACATTGGGTGATTCTGTGCTCCACAACCTCCCTGAGCAACCTGTGCCAGTGTCTCACCACCCTCACTGCAAACAACTTCTTAACATCCAGTTTCAGTCTCCCGTCTGCCAGTTCAAACCCATTCCTCCTCCTCCTGGCATTACCAGACCTTGTCAATAGTCCCTCCCCAGCCCTCCTGCAGCCCCCTTCAGATCCTGGAAGGCCACTCCAAGGTCTCCTGGAAGCCTTCTCCAGGCTGCAGAGCCCCAACTCTTGTAGCCTGTCCTCATAGCAGAGCTACTGCAGCCCTCTCAGCATCTTGGTGGCCTTCTCTGGACTGGCTCCAAGAATTCCATGTCCTTCTTGTACTGGGAGCTCCAGAACTGCCCACACTAATGTGATGTGTTGGAGTGTGTAGGAACTGCTGAGCTCTTAGGTGGTTTTGCATCTTTTAAGTGACCTAATGACAATTAACCTAATGACAGATGACCTAATGGCTTGGTCAAAAGACATTTTTCCTGTTTCCTTAATGTTGCACAAAATTTCTCCCCAAAAGCTGATCCATCACAGCAGTTTTGTCCCTAGTAGGTGAGATGAGTTCGGGTAAGAAGCAAATCTGTTTTCCTCCTTCTATTAGTTTCATATAAAAGATGTTCCTGAGATGCTTAAAACTATTGACATGTAATATCTGCATGATATTGAGATGAGACTGAACAAGGCCAATGGGATGAGACTGAACAAGGCCACTTTGGCCACCACAACCCCAAGCAGCACTACAGGCTGGGGCCAGAGTGGCTGAGAGCAGCCAGGCAGAGAGGGAGCTGGGGGTGCTGGGAGAGAGGAGCTGAAGAGGAGGCAGCAGTGCCCAGGTGGGCAGCAGAGCCAATGGCATCCTGGGCTGGCTCAGGAGCAGTGTGGGCAGCAGGACAAGGGAGGTTCTTCTGCCCCTGTGCTCAGCACTGCTCAGGACACCCCTGGAGTGCTGTGTCCAGTTCTGGGCTCCTCCATTGCAGAGAGATGTTGAGGTGCTGGAAGGTGTTGAGAGAAGGGCAGCAAGGCTGGGGAGGGGCCTGGAGCACAGCCCTGTGAGGAGAGGCTGAGGGAGCTGGGGGTGTGCAGCCTGCAGAAGAGGAGGCTCAGGGCAGAGCTCATTGCTGTCTGCAGCTCCCTGCAGGGAGGCTGTAGCCAGGTGGGGTTGGGCTCTGCTGCCAGGCAGCCAGCACCAGAAGAAGGGGACACAGCCTGAAGCTGTGGCAGGGCAGGTCTAGGCTGGATGTGAGGAGGAAGTTGTTGGCAGAGAGAGTGATTGGCATTGGAATGGGCTGCCCAGGGAGGTGGTGGAGTGGCCGTGCCTGGAGGTGTTGAAGCCAAGCCTGGCTGGGGCACTTAGTGCCATGGTCTGGTTGCTTGGCCAGGGCTGGGTGCTAGGTTGGGCTGGCTGAGCTTAGAGCTCTCTTCCAACCTGCTTGGTTCTATGATTCTAAAACAGTCTATTTCCTTAGTTTTGTGGTAGCAAAGGAGTTGTTGCCACTTGGAATCTGTAGCTTGTAACTTGCAGCTTTGTTTTGGTTGATAGAAAGAAATTGAAAGGAAGCACAGTGAAATACAGGATCTGGAAGAAACGGTAACACAGCTGAAAGCAGTAAGTACAAAGCCTTCCAGTTCTTCCTGCTAGCTTTTCTGTTGTCCTCTCATCCACCTCATTCTTGCAGTTATTATAAAGCTCAGCAGTTTGACAAAACAACTTTTGTAGTACCCCAAAAGTTCGTCCTCGTGAGATGCTACTTCATAAGTGAAGGAGCCAAAGGAGCTGTGTGGTGTTATGGCAAAACGCAGCTGTCAGGAAGCTGTGTGTGCAGTATTGAGGACTGTACCCTCAGGCTACATTTCCTTATTGCTGCTGCCTGAAGTTGTATTTCCCATGGCTTAATGGAAAAAGCCTGGCTGGGGCACTTAGTGCCATGCTCTGGTTGACTGGGCAGGACTGGATGCTAGGTTGGGATGGATGAGCTTGGAGCTTCCAATCTGAACCTAATCATTCCTACCACAAATTAGTTTGTAGAGTCATAGATTCCTAGAATGGCTCAGGCTGGAAAGGAGCTCAGAGCTCATCTCTTCCAACCTCCCCACCATGCCCAGGGACACCTCTAAGTTACACTCAGCTGCTGAAGGCCTCATCCAGCCTGGCCTGCAACACCCCCAGCAAGGAGGCAGCCACAGCCTCCCTGGGCAGCCTGGGCCACACTCTCAGCACCCTCACACTCAACATCTCCTTCCTCAGCTCCACTCTCACCCTGCTCTGCCTCAGCTCCAAACCATTGCCCCTTGGCCTGTCTCTAGAGCCCCTGATGCAAAGTCCCTCTGCAGCCTTCCTGCAGGCTGCCTTCAGCTCTTGGCAGGCAGCTCTGAGGTGCCCCTGGAGCCTTCTCCTCTGCAGGCTGCACCCCCCCAGCTCCCTCAGCCTGTGCTCACAGCAGAGCTGCTCCAGCCCTTGCAGCATCTTTGTGGCCTCCTCTGGCCTCCCTCCAGCAGCTCTTAGGAAATCCTAGAGGATTTTCTTCACTTAGAAACTGCAATTTCTCAGATGAAGAGCATCAGAACAGTTAATTCCTTGCAGCCTAACTCTGCCCAGCACGTAGCAGGCTCTGTTAGTTGAGTCCATTGGTTTGGTTTAGCATTTCTAGTGACCTTGGCAATATACAAACATTTCCTGTGTAGGGCAGAAGGTAGAGGAAAATCCTGCCAAATACCACTTCCTAAGCTGTAGAGCTGGGTCCTGTGGCCTGCTGTAACACCAACATGACTAAATGCCATTAAAAATTACTCCTTGCTGTAGTTACTGCTTTTTTCCATGTTTGTATCCCAAAGTCCTTCTGGTTGACAAGAGCCAATCTTGCTTTTTATGTCCCTGCAGCAGAAGTAGTGCTTACTTGAATGAAAAGTAGTACAGAAGCCAAGGCTGGCTTCTAAGGAATGTGACCAAAAAAAATGGTTAAAAGGAGTCTTTAATGTTAAAAGTTTAACTAAGTATTGAATACTTCTTCCCACATCTCTTTTGGCACTTCTAACTCTTGTCACCACTTGTTACTTCAGGAGTTGTGCTCATGTCGTAGGGAGAAGGAGAGGCTGAGTGAAGAACTCACTGCAAAAACAGAGGAGAAGGGAAATCTGGAAGTGTTGCTGAAGCAGCTTGAGCAGGAGAAACGAAGGCTGACAGAGAAAACAGACAGCTGGGAAATAAAAGGTAAGTTGGGGTCGAGTCTGCCCTGTTTCATGCAGTGTTTGAACTAGAAACCCTGAGCCAGATAGAGTTAATAATGCTGAAAGTCTTGCTAGAAGCGAGTGAAAGGAAGCCTTTAGGTCTGCAGTCAGAGCTGAAGTGAAAGCTATCACAGAATGCACTGGCTTGGAAGGGACCCTCAAAGGTCATCTTGTCCAATCCCCCCTGCAGTCAGCAGGGACATTCCAAGTAGATCAGGTTGCTCAGGGTCCCATCAGGTTTGATCTTGAGGGTCTCCAGGGACAAGGCTCCAAACACATCCCTGGGCAACCTGCTCCAGTATTTCTGACCCTCACTGTGAACTTCCTCCTTATGTCCAACCTGTATCTATCCTTCTCCAGTTTCAAACCTTGTCCCTCCTCCTGTCACTACAGGCCCTTCTAAATTATCCTTCCCCAGCAATCCTGGAGGTCCCCTTCAGATATTCAAATGTAGTTCTAAGGTCTCCTCTGAGCCTTGCCTTCTCCAGCTTGAACAACCCCAGCTCTCTCAGTCTGTCCTCACAGGAAAGGTGTTCCAGCCCTCTGATATCTCTGTGGCCCTTCTCTGAACCCACTCCAGGAGGTCCATGTCATACAAACATGTTTGCACTCCGGGTGTGAGAACTGAAAGTGAAGCCTTTCACTGTGACATCCTAATACTGTGGCAGTTTCATACCTAATTTCTTTAGTCCAGAGTTGCTTTTATTCTGTTTTGGGTTCTTTTTTTGAGTGAGTGAACTCAAGATTGTGTTTCTTGAGAGCTTCATCCAGCTGGATCTTGAAAACCTGCAAGGATGGAGATTGCACAACAGCTCAGAGCAAAGATAGGATATCCTCAGAGCTGAAATTTCCCCCCTGTACTGCTGAAGTGCCTGCAGCAGTTAGTCAGCAGTGCTCCTTGTTCCATTGCTCTCTGTGTTAGCCATTCACTGCCTCTTGGTATTGTTGGTCTGCTTTTGGGTCTCCACTTGTTCTCCAGGCTATCCAAGCCTAGTTCCATCAGCTGTTCCCAACAGGGCAAGGATTTAGCTCCCTGAGCAGCTGGAAGACCTTTCCTGGGCTCACTCTGGTCTATCAACACCTTTTTTGTGCCACAGAGAGCAAAGCCAAAGGCTGTACTGTAAATGCAGTCTCCTCAGTCTGTGTCTCCACTGACAGAGGCCAGGGTGCTGTCAGGCTCAGTTCCAGAGCGTGCTGCTTGGTCACAGTTAGCCTCCTGACAGCCAGGACTCCAACCTCCTCAGCAGATGTACTGCCTAGATGGTTGCAGGTACTTAGTCAACCCCAAATCACAGAACATTAGGGGTTGGAAGGGACCTCCAGAGATCATCCAATCCAACCCCTCTGCCAGAGCAGGAGCATCCAGGACAGGTCACACAAGAACACATCTAGGGGGGTTTGGAAAGTCTCCAGAGGAGACTCCACAACCTCTCTGGGCAGCCTGCTCCAGGGCTTTTGGCACACTTACCATGCAGAAGTGTCTCTTCATGTTGAGGTGGAACCTCCTGTGTCCCAGCCTGTACTTGTTCCTTGTCCTGTCACTGGGCACCACCAAACAGAGCCTGGCACCTTCATCCTGACACCCTCCCCTCATATTTACAGAGGGACCAGGTTCCCTCTCAGACTTCTCCTCTCCAACTGAACAGCCCCAGGGCGCTCAGTCTTTCTTCACAGCAGAGATGTTCAAGTCTCCCAGACATCCTCACACCTCTGCATTGGACTCTTTCCAGCAGATCCCTGAGCTTCCTGTACAGCTGTTTTTGTTTCTTTATCTACAGAACGAGAGCTTGTCCTAGAGATAGAAAGAATGAGAGTAGAGTATGGCATAGCCCTGGGAGACAAATCCCCATCTCGCCTGGATGCCTTCGTGAGGACTTTGGAAGATGACAGAGATTATTACAAGCAAGAGCTGGAGTATCTCCAGAAGATGGTCAAGAGGAGGCTGAGCCCAAGCTGCAGGACTTTGGAGAAGGTAAAGTTCCTGCTGGCAAGAGGAGCTCAGAAAGTAATGGAAGTGCTCCAGGAGCATTTCAGGAGCTACCAAACAGGTTTTCAAATCCAGTATCAGTAAAGAACTGAAACAGGTTTGGTTTTTTTAAAAGTCAAGTTCCTAACATGAGGAATTGTGCTGGTTTGAGGCTAACTGGAATATTTCAGTGAGAGAAATGAGATGGTAGGCTGGGAAAAGGAAGCAGTGGTGATGGCTGCTGCACTGACAGGCTTGCTGAGATGTATAACAGCAAGGACACAAACACAGATCAGATGTGTGTGTCTGTGTCTCTGGGAGTCTGTTTCATCCTGGGCTGCTTCTGTGTAACTAACCCTTCTGCTTCAAACCCCCCTTGCTGATCCTCCAAACTCACCTTGCATGTAAGGGAGACTCTGGGATAAGGTAGAGGGGTGGAAAGAAGGTGGAAGAGTGGTTGGGAGCCTCTCCTGGGGACTCTGCTTTCTGGCAGGGCTGCTGTGTTTCTGTGTTACCTTTAACTTGTGTATTTCTGTCTAGAGCTGTAAATACTCTAACTCTCTGCTTGTATATTGTGCTAAGCT
This sequence comes from Tricholaema leucomelas, assembly GCA_013400475.1. NCBI lineage: Eukaryota > Metazoa > Chordata > Aves > Piciformes > Lybiidae > Tricholaema lacrymosa > Tricholaema leucomelas. The sequence goes on from WAAF01015429.1 coordinate 16,040, forward strand.
GTGAATATAAAGCTTCAGTCCTTAACTTCCAGCTGGCTGAGTCTAGTCTGGGTGATTTCACTGTGTATGGGGGCAGGTAACTCCCAAACCATCACAGGAATTAACTCCACTGAACTTGCAACTGGTTTTCCTACTCACATTGTATAGTGACACATCAATCGATCAATTATTGGTCAGCTGGAAGTAAATGGAGCTAGATGAGAAAGAGGAAAAGGTTGAAATGTTATCCTTGGCTGCTTGCCTTTTTCCTCCAGTTAGTTCTCATTCTCCCTAGAGGTGTTGAAGAGGAGGCTGGATGAGGCAGTTAGTGCCAGGGGTTAATGAGAAGGGTTAGGTGATAGGTTGGACTGGATGATCTGAGAGGTCTTTTCCAACCTCCTTAATTCTGTGATTCTGTGAGTTCTGTGATTCTTTGGGCTCGTTTAATACAACACCATGTGACATTAAAATTAATTACCCAACTCCATAAGCAGTGTATTTGGGTTATTAAATGTGATGAATCACTTTGCAGAGTGAAGATCTTCGCTTGATGACCAGAGAACGGGATGAGCTCCGCTCCATGCTAGATAGGTTTGAAAAACACATGATTGAAATTCAGTCCAGTGTCAAGTTACTGACTGCAGAAAGAGACAGACTAAATGTTCTCTATGAGCAGGTAAGGCCAGATGGCTCAGAATGGGCTCTGCAGTAACTGCTGAGCACTTGTGCTGTTGCTTAGTTAAAATGAAGAAACCTCTCTACAATAAAACTTGATGGGTATAGACCTACAGAACACAGCCAAGAACAATCAAATCCAGATTGTGTCCAGCTCTGGAGCTCTCAGTGTAGCAAGGACATGGACCTGGTGGAGCAGGTCCAGAGGAGGCCATGAAAATGATCCGGGTTGGAGCACCTCTGCTAGGAGGATAGACTGAGGGAGCTGGGGGTGTTCAGCCTGGAGGAGAGAAGGCTTCAGGCAGACCTAACAGAAGCCTGCCAGTACCTGAAGGGGGCTACAAGAAGAATCATAGAATAGAATCATAGAATCAAGCAGGTTGGAAGAGAGCTCCAAGCTCAGCCAGCCCAACCTAGCACCCAGCCCTGCCCAACCAACCAGACCATGGCACTAAGTGCCCCAGCCAGGCTTGGCTTCAACACCTCCAGGCACGGCCACTCCACCACCTCCCTGGGCAGCCCATTCCAATGCCAATCACTCTCTCTGCCAACAACTTCCTCCTAACATCCAGCCTAGACCTGCCCTGGCACAGCTTGAGGCTGTGTCCCCTTCTTCTGTTGCTGGCTGCCTGGCAGCAGAGCCCAACCCCACCTGGCTACAGCCTCCCTGCAGGGAGCTGCAGACAGCAATGAGCTCTGCCCTGAGCCTCCTCTTCTGCAGGCTGCACACCCCCAGCTCCCTCAGCCTCTCCTCACAGGGCTGTGCTCCAGGCCCCTCCCCAGCCTTGCTGCCCTTCTCTCAACACCTTCCAGCATCTCAACATCTCTCTGCAATTCAGGAGCCCACAACTGGACACAGCACTCCAGGGGTGGCCTCAGCAGTGCTGAGTAGAGAGACTGTTTGCAAAGGCCTGCATGGACAGGATGAGGGCAATGGCTTCAAACTAGAGCAGAACAGATTTAGACTGGATGTTAGCAACAAGTTCTGAGTGTAGTGGAACAGTGGACAGGCTGCCCAGGGAGGTGGTTATAGCCTTATCCCTGGAGATATTCAAGGTGAGGCTGGACAGGGCTGTGGGCAACCTGATCTAGCTGAGGATGTTCCTGCTGAGTGCAGGGGGAGTTGGACAGGATGAGCTTTGGAGGTCCCTTCCAACCCAGACCATTCTGTGGTTCTCTGCTTGGTTTGATTACTCAGTAAAATGTCCCTGAGTGGTTTATCACTTTCTGTGTTTGTAAGGGAGAAGGCCTGGGGAGGAAGACAGCAAGGGTAAAGATACAGGCTAGAAAGCAAGAATAATTAACTGATAAGAGAAGAGGGAGAAGTTAGGTTATACTTGGAAGAGAAGCTGGTGGTGGCAGCTGAAGCTGTCATGGCACTGCATGGCTTAGGGAGTTTATTTTAGCTATCTAGGGGCAAATAAGACCACAGTGACCCTTCTGTTGTACTAGCAGCATTGAAACCCTCTGTACTGGTTGCACTCCACATGTGCTAACTAACTCTGATCCTTTGAAGTGTCAAGGGGAACTGAACAGGATGAGAAGAGAAGCAAAGCACAGCTCAGTGTCTCAGAGCCAAATGGCAGAAGAAAGAGATGTTGCACTGAGTGACTACACAAGGCTAAGGGCAGAGAAGGAAAGCCTCAGAGAAAAACTGCAGGTGAGCTTTTGGAGTGCCATAGCTTGCAGTGAGGTGGCATATAGGGAAGGCTGTGTTTGTGTCTGCCTCTTCAGCAAGTGCTGGACTTGCCTGATTTCAGACTCACCTGAGAGAGCTCTCAAAGGGTTGTCTGGATTGTCCCTGCACACTCAGGTCTAGGTGAGAAGAGGAACATGCTCCTAGGGTCTGAGGGCAAGCAGCACCTTGTGTGAAGAACCTAGACACAAAGCCCCACCTGGGCTGATGCAAGGCCAATGTATCTCAAGCCTGACTGTACCATGAATGTTTCCATGGTTCAGGTTTTTAGGGTTTATACTGGCAGAGGGGAGATTCAAACTAGATGTTAAGAAAGGGTTCTTTAGAGGGAGGGTGGTGAGACACTGGCACAGATTGCCCAGGAAAGTTATGGGGCAAAGATCACATTGGGTGATTCTGTGCCCCACAACCTCCCTGGAGGTGTTCAAGGGCAGGTTGCATGAGTCCTTGAGCAACCTGTTCTAGTGAGAGGTGTCCCTACCTATGTCTGGAACTGGCTGATCTTTGAGATCCCTTCCAACCTAAACCATTCTGTGAATGCTCTCTGGCTTTGTAGAGAGACCTTTGGGCATTTATCTAATAACAGAGTGCAGAATGATCTTAACCATGAGGCTTAGGTTGGGATGGGTACATGCAGAAGTGCCTCTCATTGCATGGCACTGTCTGTTTCTGTCTCAGATTCAGCAAGAAGCAGCTAACCTTGAGAAAGCAGAGCTGCAGCGTGACATTTCTGAGCTGGAGAAGAATATTCAAGGAGTAAGTATATTTTTAGGGAGGGAGCTCTGATCAGCTCCTCTGAAGTGAGAAGGATGTCTCAAGTGGTTGCTTTTGTTAGCTGTTTCCACTGCTTATTTAAAGGGAGTGAAAGGTTTCTACAACAGGTCCAGCGGAGGGCTATGAGGATGATGAGGGGACTGCAGCACTGCCTGGTGAGGAGAGGCTGAGGGACCTGGGGCTGCTTAGTCTGGAGAAGACTGAGAGGGGATCTAATAATCTCTGAGGGCTGGGGGTCAGGAGGGGGGGACAGGCTCTGCTCACTGCTCCCTGGGGTAGGACAAGCAGCAATGGATGGAAGCTGCAGCACAGGAGGTTCCAGCTCCACACAAGGGGAACTTCTTGACTGGAAGGGTCCCAGAGCCCTGGCACAGGCTGCCCAGAGAGGTTGTGGAGTCTCCTTCTCTGGAGCCTTCCCAGGCCTGTCTGGATGTGTTCCTGTGTGCCTTGAGCTAGATTGGATGGTCCTGCTCTGGCAAGGAGGTTGGACTGGATGATCTTGGGTCCCTTCCAGCCCCTGACATCCTGTGAGCCTGTCAATTCCAGGTCACTTGTGCACGTTGGCATTTTCCATCCTTCTGCTTCTGTTTAGACTCAGTTTGTCAGCCCTCAGAGAGCCAAAACTGACATCCTGTGATCCTGTGAACAGTAATGTGTTTGGTTTCTTTGTTGAATTGCAGTTTGAGATGGAAAGGTGTGAACTGAAGGCTACGGTCTCTATCCTGAGAGAGAGAGTCAGCTCTCTGGAAAATGAGTTAAAACTGAAGTCCAGTAAACTGGCCCAGTCATCTGATGACTCCTCTCAGTTCAGAGCTGAGATGTGCTCACTCCAGTAAGTCTGACCCAGAATGCACTGAGCTTTCACAGCCACTGACATCTTTGGCTGCTTCTACGACCCTAGAGCAGAGCTGAATTCCTGGGAAAGACCACAGGCTGTGAGAGTTGTGGCTCTGCAGCCTGGAGAAGAGAAGGCTTTGAGGAGACCTTGGAGTGGCCTTGCAGGATCTGAAGGGAGCTCCAGGAGGGCTGGGGAGGGACTATTGACAAGGTCTGGGAATGCCAGGAGGAGAAGGAATGGGTTGAACTGGCAGAGGGGAGATTGAAAGTGGCTGTTAGGAAGGAGTTCTTTAGAGTTAGGGTGGTGAGACACTGGCACAGGTTGCCCAGGGAAGTTGCAGAGCACAGAATCACCCAAGGTGATCTTTGAGAGGCTGAGGGAGCTGGGGGTGTGCAGCCTGCAGAAGAGGAGGCTCAGGGCAGAGCTCATTGCTGTCTGCAGCTCCTTGCAGGGAGGCTGTAGCCAGCTGGGGTTGGGCTCTGCTGCCAGGCAGCCAGCACCAGAAGAAGGGGACACAGCCTGAAGCTGTGGCAGGGCAGGTCTAGGCTGGATGTGAGGAGGAAGTTGTTGGCAGAGAGAGTGATTGGCATTGGAATGGGCTGCCCAGGGAGGTGGTGGAGTGGCCGTGCCTGGAGGTGTTGAAGCCAAGCCTGGCTGGGGCACTTAGTGCCATGGTCTGGTTGCTTGGCCAGGGCTGGGTGCTAGGTTGGGCTGGCTGAGCTTGGAGCTCTCTTCCAACCTGCTTGATTCTGTGAGTCTAAGTTGATGAGTAAGTCTCAACCTTTCACCTGTGTGCTGACCTTCCAGGCTCTTAAATGACCAACTCCAGAGGGCCGCTGAAGATTTACAGCACCGATTGTCTCTCAAGAAGGATGAACTGCAGGCAGCTCAAGACAAAATTGTCAATCTGGAGGAGAAAATAGGTAATCACTGACTCTTTTTGTGCTTCTTCCTCTTTTGTCACAGCAGAAAGTACTTAGCATTTTGTTTATAGACAGGTTAAACCAGAAGAGCACTTCCCAGGATGAAGCTGTGAGTGTGCTGAGAAATACCATCAGTGTTCTGGACAAGGAGAAGGACAATCTGCAGGAGACTGTAGATGAAAAAACAGAAAGGATTGCATGCTTGGATGACAACCTAGCTAACAAGGTGTGTGCACTGTAACAGCTGCTCTGCAGCCTGGGCTTTCTGATAGCACTTAGACATTGTGCCTTGATTACAGAGCCTGGACAGAGCTCTAGGCAGCCCAGAGACTCTGTGTTTGGCCTGAGCCAGTCCAAAGAGCAGTTTGCCAACTCCAGGGCATTGCAGTGTTTTCCTGAAGCAATGCAGGAAAGCAAAGAGGTATTACTTGCATTTTGCACTGGGAGCTGTTTACTGAGATAAAGGATTCTAGCCTGAGATGACAGAGGCTGTGGCTGACTTGCCCTGGGGTTTTTGATGAGAGAAGAATCCTTTCTCAGTAAAGTGGAAATTGGAGGCACCTGGTGATGAGCTCAAATAGAGGTGTCCATGTAGAGTTCTTTAATTTGAAATACTCTTCTCCATATACCAGCTAATAAAACTTCTGCCTTTGTGTCTGTAGGAGAAGACAATTACCCACTTAAGGCTAACTCTCTCTGAGCTGGAGTCCTCGACTGAGTAAGTGAAGACTGGGATGGCTTCTCCAGGGCTTTCATTTCCTCTGGGGGTTTGACAGTGCAAGCAGATGGCTCCTTGAGTTGTTTAAGTGAAATGGGGCCACAGAGGGGAGTGTAGTGTGTTGAGAAAGATGGACACAGCTTTGGGAGAGCCTTGATGGCCTGGCTCAGGAGCAGTGTGGGCAGCAGGACAAGGGAGGTTCTTCGGCCCCTGTGCTCAGCACTGCTCAGGCCACCCCTGGAGTGCTGTGTCCAGCTGTGGGCTCCTGAATTGCAGAGAGATGTTGAGGTGCTGGAAGGTGTTTGGAGAGGGGCTGCAAGGCTGGGGAGGGTCCTGGAGCACAGCCCTGTGAGGAGAGGCTGAGGGAGCTGGGGGTGCTGTTTAGACTCAGTTTGTCAGCCCTCAGAGAGCAAGAACTCTACCTTTTAAAAAGAGAAAAATAACAATTAAGAGCCTTTGCACAGCCAAGATCCACATCTGATGAGGTTCAGCAGGGTGTGGATAGTGTAAGGGCCAACTGAAATGAGCTTTCACTTGCTAGCCAGGTGAAGGAGATGCTGAGCAGCAGGGACCGGGAGATCTCCAGCTTACGTCGCCAGCTCGACACATCCCACCTGGAGCTGGCAGAAACAGGAAGAGTGAAGGAAATGGCTCTGAAAGAAAACAGGAGGCTGCAGGATGACCTAGCCACGATGGCCAGAGAAAATCAGGTATGGAGGCACCACCTAAGGCTGAACTAGTCAACTACTGATTGTTTGCTTCCATAGTGTGGGAGCTCTGAAGAAAGAGCCTTGGGGGTGCTGGTTGCTGAGCAGCTGCCCAGGAGCCAGCAGTGCCCTGATGCAGCCCAGCAGGCAGCTGTGTGCTGGGCTGCAGCCAGAGCAGTGTGGGCAGCAGGGCAAGAGAGGGGATTGTGCCCCTTGGCTCTGCTCTGCTCAGACCTCACCTCCAATCCTGCCTCCAGTGCTGCTGGCCCCAGCATGAGAATGACACAGAACTGCTGGAGAGAGTCTAGAGGAGGCCACAAAGATGCTGCAAGGGCTGGAGCAGCTCTGCTGTGAGCACAGGCTGAGGGAGCTGGGGGGGTGCAGCCTGCAGAGGAGAAGGCTCCAGGGGCACCTCAGAGCTGCCTGCCAAGAGCTGAAGGCAGCCTGCAGGAAGGCTGCAGAGGGACTTTGCATCAGGGGCTCTAGAGACAGGCCAAGGGGCAATGGTTTGGAGCTGAGGCAGAGCAGGGTGAGAGTGGAGCTGAGGAAGGAGTTGTTGAGTGTGAGGGTGGCCCAGGCTGCCCAGGGAGCCTGTGGCTGCCTCCTTGCTGGGGGTGCTGCAGGCCAGGCTGGATGAGGCCTTCAGCAGCTGAGTGTAGCTGAGAGGTGTCCCTGGGCATGGTGTGGAGGTTGGAGCAGATGAGCTCAGGTCCCTTCCAGCCTGAGCCAGTCTGTGATTCTCCATTCTTTCCACTCCATTTGCAGTCAATCCTATTGCAGCTCACGAGACTCAGCTGCCTTTGTAAGGTTTGATGAGACCCAAGTGTTAGATGGTTGACATTCTCATGACACAAAACTTGCCTCCACTCCACAGTGAATGATAAGGTTAGAAAAATCCCAGCTGCCAACCATCTGTGGTGAATCTTCCAGAGACAGAATCATAGAATGCTTTAGGCTGGAAGGGACCTCAAAGATCTTGTAGTTCCAATCCCTTATGGTGTCATCAGGGAAGCTGCAGATTTCATCATCTAGTTTGATGGTCATAGTTTTGTGTGATTAGACATGCCAAGAACACTGACTGGTGTGACTGTGCTGACAGCAGACCCTACAAATTCCAAAGGGCTTTGACTAAATTACAGCAGAGTAAGATCTGGGTCATGTACAGTGCTTTGATTTAGCCTGACACAGACATCTGTAGCAGGGATTCTGCCCCTTTACTCTGCTCTCCTCAGACCCCACCTGCAGTCCTGTGTGCAGTTCAGAAGCCTTCAACACAAACAGGACATGGAAGTGTTGGAGCCAGTCCAGAGAAGGCCACCAAGATGCTGAGAGGGCTGCAGCAGCTCTGCTATGAGGATAGGCTGAGAGAGTTGGGGCTCTGCAGCCTGGAAAGGAGAAGGCTTCCAGGAGACCTTGGAGTGGCCTTCCAGGATCTGAAGGGAGCTACAGGAGGGCTGGGGAGGGACTATTGACAAGGTCTGGTAATGCCAGGAGGAGGAGGAATGGGTTTGAAGTGGCAGAGGGGAGATTGGAACTGGATGTTAGGAAAAGGAGTTCTTTAGTGTGAGGGTGGTGAGACACTGGCACAGGTTGCCCAGGGAGGTTGTAGAGCACAGAATCAAAGATCACATTGGGCGATTCTGTGCTCCACGACCTCCCTGGAGGTGTCCAAGGCCAGGCTGGATGAGTCCTTGAGCAACCTGTTCTAGTGGGAGGTGTCCCTGCCTATGGCAGGGGTTTGGAACTGGCTGAGCTTTGTGCTCTCTTCCAACCTAAACCATTCTGTGATTCCCTCATGCCCTGCTTTGCCTTCCTGCAATCTTTTTAGGCCATCAGCAGTGAGCTTGAAGATGCAATCCGTGAAAAGGAAGAGCTGAAAACCAGAGTCCACAGCTACATCACTGAGGTGTCCAGGTTTGAGACCCTGATGGCTTCCAAGGTAGCAGTATAACTATTGCTGCTTTCACTACATGCATGGCTTTAGAGCACAGCAGCTTCTCTGCAGGGTGAGAAGTCAGAGACAGCTTTTTAAGGGCAATAAGATCAAATTAAGTTTCCTAAGAGGTTTAATAAAGTTCACTGCTCCAGCTGAGAACTGTGCCTTGGGTCCTGCTCTCCCTGCCTAGCCCATTCCCAGCACTGCCTGTAGAGACAAAGCTTCACTTTACTGCACAATGTCCACTGGCTTCAGCTTGAGCTTTTGCCTCCTAATCCATGCTTTGTTCTGTCTGCACCTTCCAAGTTCTGCAAGAAGCAGCTAGACTGGAGAAGACTGAGAGGGGATTTAAGCAATGTCTATAAACATCTGAGGGCTGGGGGAGGGGACAGGCTCTGCTCACTGCTCCCTGGGGTAGGACAAGCAGCAATGGATGGAAGCTGCAGCACAGGAGGTTCCAGCTCAACACAAGGGGCAACTTCTTGACTGGAAGGGTCCCAGAGCCCTGGCACAGGCTGCCCAGAGAGGGGCATTCTGGAGCCTTTCAAGGCTCTCTGAGCCTTTCAAGGCTTCTCTGGAGCCTTTCAAGGCCTGTCTGCATGTGTTTCTGTGTGACCTGAGCTAGATTATGTGGTCCTGCTCTGGCAGGGGGATTGGACTCAATGATCTCGATGATGATTTAGGCTATTAGGTAACGACAGGAGTGGGGGGGATGGAGCAAAGCTGGAGGTGGGGAGAGTCAGACTGGAGGTGCGGAGGAAGTTGTTGAGAAGGAGAGTGGTGAGAGGCTGGAATGGGTTGCCCAGGGAGGTGGTTGAGGCCCCATGGCTGGAGGTGTTTCAGGCCAGGCTGGCTGAGGCTGTGTGCAGCCTGCTCTAGGGTAGGGTGTCCCTGGGCATGGCAGGGGGGTTGGAACTGGCTGCTCCTTGTGGTCCCTTCCCACTCTGATTCTATGATCTCCTTGGGTCCCTTCCAACCCCTAATACCCTGTGATCCTGTGAAGCACAGTAGGAATTTCCCATCCAGTAGCCTTCCTCATGAGATGTGATTGCGGCTTGCAATATGCTTACCTGCTGTGCATGCCATCTCAGGGGAAAATAAAGAAGAGAACTCAATCCCTGCCTTCTAAAGTGCATTTGCACTTGGGCCAGATGAAAATCCACAGCTGTGTTTGTTCTGTCACTGCATAATTGTAAGCACTGAAGTTTGCACTTCTGCATTTATAGCAGACTGCTAAGGTCTGTGTGCACCAAGAGGCTTTCAGGCCTCCCCTGAGAGCCTTCAGACTCACCAACACCTCCAGATTGGGAATACTTCCATTGAATAAAGCTGAGAGCCATCTCTGTACTGAGTTACTGCTTGGGCTTGCAAAAGGAGAGGTGCTCTTCAGTAATGGCCTGCAGTGAGGTTAAGAGAAGGGAGAAAGAGGGAGAAAGGCTCCAGGAGGACCTCAGAGCTGCCTGCCAAGAGCTGAAGGCAGCCTGCAGGAAGGCTGCAGAGGGACTTTGCCTCAGGGGCTCTAGAGACAGGCCAAGGGGAATGGTTTGGAGCTGAGGCAGAGCAGGCTTAGAGTGGAGCTGAGGAAGGAGTTGTTGAGTGTGAGGGTGCTGAGAGTGTGGCCCAGGCTGCCCAGGGAGGCTGTGGCTGCCTCCTTGCTGGGGGTGTTGCAGGCCAGGCTGGATGAGGCCTTGAGCAGCTGAGTGTAGCTGAGAGGTGTCCCTGGGCATGGTGGGGAGGTTGGAGATGAGCTGTGAGGTCTCTTCCAGCCTGAGCCTTGCCATGAGTTGCTGTTTGGCCTTGCAGAAGGAGTGATGCCCCTCAGCAGTGGCCAGCCAGCAGGGTTAAGGGAACGGAGGAAAATCTACTTTGTGGTGAGAAGCAAAGATCTCGTAGGGAGTGAAGCTGAAATAAGCCCAGGAGGCTGGAGGTGTTGATGGTGGCTGCAGAGTGGTTTGCTGTTCCCCTCAGGAGAAAGAAAACCAAGAACTGCTGGAGAAGTTCCGGATGCTGCACACACAGGCTGAGGACTGGGAGATGAAGGCTCACCAGGCTGAAGGAGAAAGCAGCTCCATACGGCTTGAGCTCCTGTCTGTAGACACAGATAGGAGGCACCTGAGAGAGAGAGTGGATCTCCTGGAGAAAGAGATCCAAGGGGTAACCACCACTTGTGCAGGGCGAGCTGGTACCTCCAGGTGGTTTTTAGTCAGCTGCACACACTGCTGTGAAGGCCTTCAGGGCAGAGATTTCCTGTGCATGAATGGCTCAAGTGTGGACAGTTTGGGTTTCCCCCTCCCTTCCCAAAAGGAGGTCTTACCACTTGTAGATGTATTTTGTTTGGTGATCAGTGCTGTTATGTTACTGTCTCTGTAAGAAACCTGGGATTGGGTGCTTCAGAGCATTTGCATCTAGCTGAGTTCCTGTGAAGCACTGAATGAAGTATGTGAAGCTCCAGGGGCTGGAATAAAGGTGAAAATCTGATAGCAGCAGCCTAAATCCAGTGTCAGGATTCTACACCACCACAACCTAGAGCAGCATCAGAAATTAATGAGGATTGTAACTTCAAGAAGATGAAATCAGAGTAATTGTGGATTGAGCCTATTCTGTCCCATGCTTTTAATAAGACAAAAAGGAGTTAGAGACTTGAACATTGTAAGCTGAGTAAAAAGAAACTGTTGTATTTAGATTCTACACTTCTAATTCTCATCTGGAACTGAAATCCAGCCTCATTCTACTTCTAAGTAGTACCTCTGGCTAGAAGAGACCAATCCATCCAGTCCAACCCAGCCCTGAAGGGTCAACACAAAGTCATGTCCCTAAAAAATAGCCCTCATGATGGTGATTAAAAACTGCCTGGGTGGCTCAGCAATTGTTCTTAGCCTAGGGATTTAGGGAAGGGAGAGGGAAGGAAAGTCATATAAAGATAATATTATGGGGAAAGTTAATTTTGAAGGGGAAAGTCTTTTTGATGAAAAAGAGCTGTTAGGCAGCACAGAGCTGTTAGCACTGAAGACTGTTTGCCTTTGCCTAGCACATCGTTGCACACCAGGCCTATGAATCCCAGATCTCTGCCATCACCAAAAACATGGCCAAGCTGGAGGAGGAGATGAAGCGTGAAAATCAGGACAAGTCTTCTGTGCTGGCAGACCTGGCTTCTGTGAGGGAGCTCTGTGTGAAGCTGGAGTCCAACAAGGAGCTTATAGCTCGGCAGCTGACGTCCAAAAGCATGGAGTATGAAAAGGTAAGCAGCAGAGGCAAAGGCAATTTGCTGTCATAAAATATCTTCCTCCTGCCTGGAGGTGTTGCAGGCCAGGCTGGATGAGGCCTTGAGCAGCTGAATGTAGCTGAGAGGTGTCCCTGGGCAGGGTGGGGTTGGTTGGAGGAGATGAACTCTGAGCTCCCTTCCAGCCTGAGCCATTCTAGGAGCTTATGAATAGGTCTTAACTAGCTGTAGGCTGTAATTTGTTTTCATAGAAGCACAGAATGGGCTGGGTTGGAAGGGACCTCCAAAGCTCATCCCTGCAGTCAGCAGGGACATCCTCAATTAGATCAGGTTGCCCAGAGCCCTGTGGAGCCTCACCTTCAACATCCTTCAGTATCTGAAGGGGGCCTCCAAAAAGGCTGGGGTGGGACTTTCTAGGCTGTTAGGGAGTGACAGGAGTGGGGGGAATGGAGCAAAGCTGAAGGTGGGAAGAGTCAGGCTGGAGGTGAAGAGGAAGTTGTTGAGCATGAGAGTGGTGAGAGGCTGGAATGGGTTGCTCAGGGAGGTGTGGTGAGAGGCTGGAATGGGTTGCCCAGGGAGGTGGTTGAGGCCCCATGGCTGGAGGTGTTTAAGGCCAGGCTGGCTGAGGCTGTGTGCAGCCTGCTCTAGGGTAGGGTGTCCCTGGGCATGGCAGGGGAGTTGGAACTGGCTGCTCCTTGTGGTCCCTTCCAACCCTGACTGATTTTGTGATTCTATTCTATTCTATGATCTCCAGGGATGAGGCCTCAACCACCTCCCTGGGCAAGCTGTTGCAGTGTTCCAGCACCCTCATGGTGCAGAACCTCTTCCTTGCAGGCTCTTCCCTCTTCTTCCACTCATGTTGAGCGTTTAGAACGGGCCTGCAGCAAAGAGAGCTCTGTGTGTTTGTAATCCAAGGCACTACTAACGTGCACCACTTGTGCCCTAGGTTCTAGCTGAATTGGAAGACATCAAATCTGAGGCAGAGCTGCTGAAGAAGCAGCTCTCCAGTGAGAGGCTCACGGTGCAGAACCTGGAAACTCTGCTGGCTGCTAGCAGAGACAAAGAGTTTCAGAACCATTTAACCTCCCATGAGAAAGACTCTGAAATCCAGCTGCTGAAAGACAAGCTGACCCTTGCTGAGAGCAAACTGTGAGTCTAACGAGGGGGAGGGGGGGGGTGGCTCACAGAGCAAGGTGGAACAGCCTCACAACTCACCAAACTGTTGCTTGCTTTCTTTACTTTACAATAATGACCTTGGGCCCTGAATTCTTACCTCCGTCCTGCAAGCATTTGCCTGTCTCTGAAGGACTTAGAGTAAGACACCACCGAGACCTTTTGTCTTCTGCATCTGTTCCCAACAAACTGGACCAGGAGACCATCCTAGGAATGATTAGCAGGGAACACAGGAGAAAATGCTCTGCTCTTCCTTTGGGATCAGAACTCTTGAGCAGTTTGCGTCTCCCCGGAGTCAGACACCTGTGGGTGCCAGAGGGGCAGCCTGGGACGGAGCTGGGAGTGGAGCTCGTGGCTCAGATTTGCACTGGAGTGCCTCAGCACTAAACCAGCACAGTGGTGCTTCTCCAGAGGGACTGCTGAACACTCCACCTCTCCTGCCTCTGAAGACTATGGAACAGCACAGCTGTCTAGGCTCTGCTTTAGACAGCCTCTTTTGCACTCCACTATTTATTTTGCTGCTTGCTTGCTAATGCAGTTACTGATGGTTTGCTACAGCACTGAGCTGTGCAAGCTGCTGCTGCTCTGCTGGAGCAGTGCATCTCAGCCTGTCACACAGGATTTTCAGGGCTGCTTTTCACTGTGGTTCCTGCAGCTCAGTCCAAACACCAAGGCTGAAGTGGACATAATCTGAGATTCTGGGACTGCAGTAATACAGCTTTGGCTTAGATCATAGAATCAAGCGGGTTGGAAGAGCCCTTCAAGCTCAGCCAGCCCAACCTAGCACCCAGCCCTGGCCAATCAACCAGACCATGGCACTAAGTGCCCCAGCCAGGCTTGGCTTCAACACCTCCAGGCACGGCCACTCCACCACCTCCCTGGGCAGCCCATTCCAATGCCAATCACTCTCTCTGCCAACAACTTCCTCCTAACATCCAGCCTAGACCTCCCGTGGCACAACCTCAGACTGTGTCCCCTCATTCTGATGCAGCTGTGTTCATTGCTGGGCCAATACCACTTTTACCTAAGCCCTGTCTGTTCTGTTTGTGTTTTTGTGGCTACTGAATGTTGTCTTTCTCTTCTCAAATGTACACATAAAGAGCATCTCATATTGCAACACAGGCAGTAAAGCAATAAATTCATGTCTTGGTCAGTCTGTTTACCCTGTGTTTACCTTTTGTCTGAAAGAACACCATGTGAGGTAGGAAGGATGCAATGAGAGCTTTGGACCTTCTCATTACTCACCTGAGCTTCTGTCAGGAACTTTCTTGCATTCCCTTGTTACTGGTTCTGGTTTGCCCGTGCGAAACTACACTTTCAGCATCTCTTTGTTGGTTTACTTTGCTGTACAGCTGGCAGTGGTGAAAGGAAACATTCTTGCTTCTTCTGGTTTCTTGCAGAAGCAGCTGTAACAGAGAGGTCCCCCTGCTCCGGAGTAAAGTGGCACAGCTGCAGACCGACTGTGATGTTTTAAAGAGGCAGCTGACGACGGAGCGCTTCGAGAGGTAAGTGCTGGGGGCTACCTGCCCAGCCCCTACCCCTCCCTGCTCACCTCATCTGATGCTGTGTCAGTGGAATGCTGCAGCCAGCTCTGGAGGGAGGCCAGAGGAGGCCACAAAGATGCTGCAAGGGCTGGAGCAGCTCTGCTGTGAGCACAGGCTGAGGGAGCTGGGGGGGTGCAGCCTACAGGGGAGAAGGCTCCAGGGGCACCTCAGAGCTGCCTGCCAAGAGCTGAAGGCAGCCTGCAGGAAGGCTGCAGAGGGACTTTGCATCAGGGGCTCTAGAGACAGGCCAAGGGGCAATGGTTTGGAGCTGAGGCAGAGCAGGGTGAGAGTGGAGCTGAGGAAGGAGTTGTTGAGTGTGAGGGTGCTGAGAGTGTGGCCCAGGCTGCCCAGGGGGGCTGTGGCTGCCTCCTTGCTGGGGGTTCTGCAGGCCAGGCTGGATGAGGCCTTGAGCAGCTGAGTGCAGCTGAGAGGTGTCCCTGGGCACGGTAGGGAGGTTGGAGGTGAATTGCTCTGAGCCATGCTGTGACTGCATGAAACGCAGGCCCTTGGCAAAGCCTTGTGAAGTTGCCAGGCAGGGGCTGGAGGCAGCTCAGCTGCCCAGGCAGCTCAGCGCTGTGTTGGCAGGGAGCGCGCGATCCAGGAGCTGCGGCGCCATGGCCTCTCCACCTCCTCCCTGCGGGCATCGCCTCCGCTCAGCTCCACGCTGAGGTCTCCCTCCCAGTCTCCAGAACGTGCCAGTGTCAGGACAGCTGATCCAGCAGCAGCAGAAAAGTAAGCATCTGGAGTTTTGCAGCTTTTCTCTTTCAGATTTTGATTGGAATCATCTCTGAGTGATACCTTCTTAACTCCAGGACATTCTGACACACTTCAGGTGCTTCCAAGGTCTTTTTATTGTCTCTCCTGCTATAAAATACTGATTGGAACTGATAGATGCGAAGCACTCTCCAGAGGTCAGGGAATATAATGGATTGCCTGGCCTGCTCTTGGTAATGCTCCTCCACCAGCTGACAGCTTCCAAATATCTCTCATCTGCTCATAGTTACCATTAATTATAGCAGGCTCTGCTCACTGCTCCCTGGGATAGGACAAGCAGCAATGGATGGAAGCTGCAGCACAGGAGGTTCCAGCTCAACACAAGGGGCAACTTCTTGACTGGAAGGGTCCTGGAGCCCTGGCACAGGCTGCCCAGAGAGGTTGTGGAGTCTCCTTCTCTGGAGCTCTTCAAGGCCTGTCTGTGTGCCCTGAGCTAGATTGTCTGGTCCTGCTCTGGCAGGAGGGTTGGACTGGATGAGCTCTTAGGGTCCCTTCCAACCCCTGACATCCTGTGAGCCTGGGATATCCAAATATCCATTGCCAGTTGGTTGCAGGTCCCAGGTCTCTCCAACAGCACTGGAATCCTCTCAGGTACAGCACCCCACAGGACAGCCCAACTCAAATGTATTTGCCCACCACACTGTAGCTGACTCTGTGTCCAAAACAAGTGCAGGAGAAGGGTTGCTGTGTTTTTATTGGTGGTGCTTGAATGTTGGGAATGCAGAACGTGGTCACTGCAGGCCACCCAAGACAGCAAAGCCAGCCTCTGGCCTCTGCATTCTCCCTGATGGATTTCAGCTTGTAGAGATCACTGCTGTGCTAGATGGTGTCACTGCTGTGCTGCAGGCCTGCTTACTGACTTGATCTCCTCACTTGGTTATGCAGGATAGGACAGGCAGGAGTGGAGGACAGCTGAAGAGTGATGGTTTAGGAAATCTGTGCTGTAACAGGTTCTGAGCTGTTGCAGTACACTCTGCAGCTAACTGCTCAAGTCCAGGAAAGAGGACTCCAAACTGACACGACCTGACCCTTCTTTTTTGTTAGTGGAAACACAGGGCTTGGGCTTGATTTTGTTGACAAGAGCAGATGTTTCCAGAGAGCTGAGCTCAGCATGGCCTCACTGTCAGCAGCTTTCTCTGAGATCTTGGATCCAGAGAGAAAAGCAACCTGGCAGTGGGAATGGAGCAGCAGGTAGGGCTGCTCTGCTGCTGAGCCATGAGGCAAGCCCTGGTGCACTGCAGATCAGCATTTGACTGAGCCTGGGTTAGGTAACAGATTGCTGAGTGGCTTCAGTGGAGAACTGGCTTCAGTTCCTTGCTTTACAATGAATCCTCAGAGCATTCCAAAGAGCCCTGTTCTGCTGGAAGACTCCCAGGGTACCCAGGAACTCCTGTTCTCATGGAATAGGGCTGCAGGAGGGGTGATGTTTTGCTGTCTTCTCTCTGAAGCCCCTAGCCGGACTATCACACTGGAATGATCTCAGCAGTACTGGCAGCAGCTTTCCCTCATCAGTCCCCCCCAGAAGCTCAGCAGGGTGAAGTGTGCTCTGTGCTGACTGCTCTGTGGGGGTACAGCTGTCTGCTGCTCTCAGCTGATGTCATCTGCTCAAGAAGTTCTCCTCCTCCTTGCCTTCGGTTGATTTGAGCAGTGAGGGTAGGGTTTTAGCTAACAGCCCTGAATAGCCACAGCAGAGAGGATGAGGAGGCTAAATCCAAGGCATCCAAGGCAATCCAAGGTTTTTATCCTAACCTTCAGTAGTAAAATTCACTGGATAGCTTTGTTGGGAATGTTTTTCTTTCTCCACCAGAAGTGTGAGCTTCAAAGAATAAGCAGCACAGGAGCAGCTGAAGCTTCACTTTGCTACGAGGACTTCTTGTATGAGATGATGAAGGCTGACTTGTGTCCTACCTCTGTGTTCTTCCAATCAGTGATGCCCTGTGATGAAGTAAGCAGCTTTGCAAAGTGGTTGCTGTTGCAGCTGGATGAGAGGTGTGACAGGGCTGTGCTGCTGGAGGGTGGCTGAAGGCTGCCTGAGCTTTGGTTGCTGTTCTACAACTAATAAAGATGAAGGAGAAGGAGCAGCTGAGGTGGCAAAGCTCTTGGTGTCATTTGTTGGTCCATCTTACTGGCAGCTAACGCAGATAACACAGGATTGGCCTCAAAAGCCTGAGCCAGGTCCTGACACCTTCCTGGGTTTGGGCCTTAAAGGTGATCTCTGTTTACAGCTCATTCTCCATGGCATTTAGAAGTACTGAGGACTGTTTTGTGAAGGTATTTTATTGGACCTTTAATTAATAAAGTGTAATAGTTTTGATGTTTTTTTCTCATCTAACAACTCCTCCTCCCCTTTTCTTTCACTTTGCTGTGAAACTGCATTTTAAAGATTAGTCCAATGGTCAATAAAAAGTGACAAAGGCTACTCCTGAGGAGTGCTGCAATCATTCATACATTGTAAAGTTAGCTCAGGTGTATTTTACAGTGGTAAGAGCTGAAGGCGTTTCAGGTTTGATGTGAAAGGTCAGAGCAGAACCTGGAATCCTTCCTGCAGTTGAGCCCAAGCTGTTGGAGAGGTGTTGGAAGCACAAGCAGCAAAGGACCACTGCACAGCTGGGCTGTGAGGTAGGATGTGATCAGCATGCACCAGCTTAGGCTGTGCCTAAGCCTCCTTCTGCAGCCAGCCTTGCATTACATCCTCTTGCTCAACATCAGGGCAGGGACACCCCCCCTAGCCCAGGTTGCTCAAGGCCTCATCCAGCCTGCCCTTGAACACCTCCAGGGATGGGATATTCATGACCAGGGTTTCACCACCCTCACTGTCAAGAATTTCTTCCTAAGCTTGAGGAGGGCAGACTGAGACTGGAGCTTCAATCCATTTTCTCTCTTGCTGTCACTACAAGCACTTGGCAAAAGTCCCTTCCTGGGTTTCCTGCAGTCCCCTTCAGGTAGTAGAAGGCTGCTCTAAGGTCTCCTTGGAGCCTTCTCTTTCCTAGGTGTGAGCATCCCCAACTCTCTCAGCCTGTCCTCAGAAGGGAGTCTCTCCAGCCCCTGAACATCTTCGTGGCCTTCCCTCTGCTCCCACCCCAGCAGCTTCATGTCCCTCATATGCTGAAGGCACCAGAACTGGATGCAGTGTTCCAGATACAGTCAGAGCAGAGAGGCAAAATCACCCAACCTGGAGCTTCAGGAAGAGGAAGGGGTTGCATGAGTCCTGATGCTACTTAAAGGAAGAAAAAATACAAGATGTTGAGAAATAGGCAAATTCTCAGTGCCCAGAGCAACAGCTCTGCCTCTGCACTTGTTAGGAATAAGTCTCCATGAGAAACATGATGAGCAGAGTTTAATTAACAGTTAGGGCCAGAGCTACATTCTGTCTCAGAACATGAGTTCAGGGTTCCCAATGCATGAAGTTCCACATCCACACCTTCTAGAGCAAGACTTGAGACTTGTAATGCTTATAGAGTGTGCAAGAGGCCACATCTCAGTGGCATCCTCCCTGCAGGTAGTGCTTACTGCTTTGGGCAACAGAAGGGTTATAAATAAAAAGTATCTGAAGGTTAAAGGAAGGGGAAAACCATCTCCAAAGTCACCTTGTTAATGCTTGCAAACAGTCCTTCAACCCAGCAGCCACTGGAAGCAGGAGTGTAACCGGGCACAGCTGGCAGCTAACACACACACAGGGACCCACCTGTTGCCAACAGAGCAGTCCTAGTGTTTCATTCCCTTAGAGCCACAACCCCTGCCAGCTTCTCCTGCCCCTGCTGCAGCTTAGTGAGACTGTGCAATACTGGAGCAGTAGTCCAGGATGTCCTGGATGGTGAACTCCATGGTGATTCCTGATCCAGGGTAGCAGCGAGCGATCAGCCCTTCGAAGTGCTTGTACTGGCGGATGAACTCGTCCTGCATCGAGTGCCACACCACCTGCCAGGGGAGCAAACGTGGTCAACATCCTTGAGGGTGCCATGGACAGAGGCACTGAGTGCAGCCTCAGCAAGTTGGCTGACAACACCAAGCTGTGTGGTGCAGCAGCCAGGCTGGAGGGCAGGGATCCATCCAGAGGGACCTGGGCAGGCTGCAGAGGTGGGCACAAGCCAAGCTCAGGAGATTCAACAAGACCAAGGGCAAGGTCCTGCAGCTGGGTTGAAGCAATGCCAAGCACAACTCCAGGCTGGGCAGTGAGTGGCTGGAGAGCAGCCCTGAGCAGAGGGACTTGGGGGTGCTGCTGGAGGAGAAGGTCCACAGGAGCCAGCAGTGTGCACTTGCAGCCCAGAAAGCCAAGCAGAGCCTGGGCTGCAGCAGCAGAAGTGTGGCCAGCAGGGCCAGGGAGGGGATTCNGAGGCTGGAATGAGTTGCCCAGGGAGGTGGTTGAGGCCCCATGGCTGGAGGTGTTTCAGGCCAGGCTGGCTGAGGCTGTGTGCAGCCTGCCCTAGGGTAGGGTGTCCCTGGGCATGGCAGGGGGGTTGGCACTGGCTGCTCCTTGTGGTCCCTTCCAAACCTGACTGATTCTATGATATGTCACCAATTCCAGCTGTGCCTGCTCAGGGAGCATGGCAACACTGCAGAGCTCAGGACTGGTTTTACCCAGCCAGGTTAAGCTCATTCATGTTTACAGCATCCCTACCACATCTGCAAAGATGAGGAAGTGGCCTCCAAAGGGGAATTGCTGTTGTCTGCAGAGAGCCCCAGCAAAAGCAGTGCTGCTAAGACTTTACACAGCTGTTAACACATGCTCCACTCTTTTATCATTTGTTTAGGAACAGGTTCTGCACCAGGAGGCTGCTGCAACACTGCAACAGGTTGCCCAGGGAGGCTGCTGAGGTTCCATCCCTGGAGATGCTCAAGCTGAGGCTCAACAGGGCTCAGGGCAACCTGCTGGAGAATGTCCCTACTCACTGCAGAGGGGTTGGACTGGATGGCCTTTGGAGGTCCCTTCCGATTCCATGATTCTGTGACCATTTATCATGCTTAACTCTTACATCTACTCATTTACTCCAGTGAGGAAGTGTACAGTGTGTAAGAAAACACCTGGATAATGAAACTGCTGGACAAGCTGCAGCTCCAAGTGTATTGGGTTCCAGCAGACAGAGCTCCATGTGGCAGTGGTTTATCAGTTCATTTCAGTTTCCTGTCTCTGCTTCCACTCTCATTTACAGAACAGACATCACCCACTCATGCTCTGCTAGAGGACCAGCAAGGAGGTTCCTTCTGAACTCCACCACTCCAGATCAATGTTAGACAGAATGGGAGCTGGACTGCAAAACTCTCCACTCCAGAGTCACTATTTCTCAGCGAGGCACAAAGACAAAGCGACACTAACAGCCTTTATGTGAGCAAAGCCACCACTTGACTTACCTGCAGCAGGTTCTCCTCCTCACAGAGATGTTTATCCACCTTCTTGTAGAGGTTATCCAATCCCTTCTTCACCTCCTTCCCAGGATACTCCTTAATGACCTTACGAAGCTCCTGTTTGTTGAAGGCCAGCTGGTAGCTCACTTCCTCCTCCCTTACTCCTTGTGCCACACGAGCCTCAACGCCTTCGAAGAAGTGCTAAGGAACAGCAGTGTGTTAGTGACCAGCACAGACCTCAGCTGAGCAGCTTCACAGGCATCTCTGCAGTCATGCTTTGACTCAGCTTGATGATTGTTGTGTTCCCCTCATTTTCACCTGGGCTTTTCTTTTTCATTTGGGCTCAGCCATGAAGGTTAAAGCAGAGCCCAAATGCTCTTCTCCATAGCTACTAGCAGAGAAATGAACCTCACTACTTCTAGAGGCAGTCAACTTCCCTTTGCAACCTTCAATTGATACTGAATCAGCCTCAAAATCCTCAGTGAACGAGGCCACAGCCTAGCAAAGTGCTGAATGCTTCATGCAAGCTGAGGGAACACCTGAACAGGAATTCCTCTGCTTAAAACACAACTACACAACAGCAATATCTGTTGGGAAGTGCCTTTCCCCTGCCCCACCAGATGGCTCAGCAGAACAGGCACGGGTGGAAGGCTGAACATGCAGGCAGAGCATTCCCCTCAGTTCAAGAGAGATGTTGAGGTGCTGGAAGGTGTTGAGAGAAGGGCAGCAAGGCTGGGGAGGGGCCTGGAGCACAGCCCTGTGAGGAGAGGCTGAGGGAGCTGGGGGTGTGCAGCCTGCAGCAGAGGAGGCTCAGGGCAGAGCTCATTGCTGTCTGCAGCTCCCTGCAGGGAGGCTGTAGCCAGCTGGGGTTGGGCTCTGCTGCCAGGCAGCCAGAGACAGAAGGAGACACAGCCTGAAGCTGTGCCAGGGCAGGTCTAGGCTGGATGTGAGGAGGAAGTTGTTGGCAGAGAGAGTGATTGGCATTGGAATGGGCTGCCCAGGGAGGTGGTGGAGTGGCCGTGCCTGGAGGTGTTGAAGCCAAGCCTGGCTGGGGCACTTAGTGCCATGGTCTGGTTGGTTGGGCAGGGCTGGGTGCTAGGTTGGGCTGGCTGAGCTTGGAGCTCTCTTCCAACCTGCTTGGTTCTATGATTCCATGAAACTGCAATGGGGCTGGCCCCCAGGGAGGTAACTTTGCAGCAGCCCACCTGGTGCTGTGGTGCAAGAAGGCTGAGAGCATCTCAGTGCTCTGGTTGCTGCTAAAGCAAAGGACACTCCACTGCATGTGGCACCATGCTCAGCTATTCGAAGCAGCAACCCTAATGCAGAGGAGGGGGCAGCAGAGGTGTTTGTCTTCAAGAGGGCTGCTGCTCAGAAACTGTCTGGCATCAGACTGCTTGGGGCAGGCAGTGAGCCTTTGCCTCACTTACTTTACTTTTCTTCTCTCCCTTCACTGACTGAGCTCTCTTCATCTTCACCCCAAGTCTTCCCACTTTTGCTCTTCCTGTTCTCTCACCTGTCTGAAGTTAGTGGCAGCTTAGGTGCTGGCCACAATCAACCCACAACAGGTGGGAAGCAGCAATAAAACACTTTAACTTTCAGAAAGAGACTGCATCTTAGAATGCAGAAAATGAAGGGCTGAGATCCTGCTTGCAGAAAAAGAATGAGGAGTGGAAAGCATTGGGTGGGCAGAACTGAGTCTGCCTCTGTGTCAGAGGTCATGTTAACTCTTAACTCGGCCTCAGGCATACAAGACTCCCCCAGATCCTTCTTTACTTCTGAACAGAAACTGCAGCTTCTTGGAGGTGAGGAAAACTGTCACAGGACTCCTGATTACTTTTGGCCTTTTCCCTTCCTCTAAACCATTAGCTCCTGAGCAGGTTGCTCTTGCCAGGCCTGCTCCAGGCTACAATGATCAAACAGAGCCTGTGCAAGATGCAGATGGAGAGCTCAGAGAGTGCAAACTCAACAGCTGCTCGGTCCCACTGCAATGCCTGAACTCCACCTTACTCACATTTAGTTTCTCAAGAGGCTGCCCAAGTGAGTAGATGACATAAGACTGCAGGTGATCTGTGTACTTCTGCTTGGCTTCCTTCTTCTCAGCCTCCAGACAGGAGATCTTCAAGCGAGAGAGCGTCGCAAAAATATGATGGAAGTTCTCCATCATCACCACATCTCTGGGGGTCTTCTGGCTTTCATTTGCTACTTTCTCCACTGAAAAGAAGAAGGAAACAGAGGACAACCACATCACACTCAGAAAGACAAAGCCAGTAAAGCAGAGCACTGTCAGAACTTGGGCTCTTTTATGGGTGATGATCTGATCTAGGGTAGGGTGTCCCTGGGCATGGCAGGGGGGTTGGAACTGGCTGCTCCTTGTGGTCCCTTCCAACCCTGACTGATTCTGTGATTCATTTGTATGAGCAATGGACAGAACTGCCACTGAGTAAAGCAGCAGCTGAGAGCCTTCAGAATAAATAAGAGATAAAGAGAGGCTCTAAGACCATGAAATTTGCAGGCCCAAAGAGCCACTTACAAAGAGCTCACAGGCTCACAGGATGTTAGGGGCTGGAAGGGACCCAAGGAGATCATCCAGTCCAAGCTCCCTGCCAGAGCAGGACCAGACAATCTAACACAGATCACACAGGAACACATCCAGACAGGCCTTGACAGTCTCCAGAGAAGGAGACTCCACAGCCTCTCTGGGCAGCCTGTGCCAGTGCTCTGGGACCCTTACAGGGAAGATGTTCCCCCTTGTGCTGAGCTGGAACCTCTTTTGCTGCAACTTACACCCATTGCTCCTTGTCCACCTAAGTAAGACACAACTCATGTTCTGTGGAGGCCTACAAGCCCCAAAGCCTTTTCCTATGACAGAGCTATTTAAGGAAAGCTTTTGTCTTTATTTAAGGACGACCATGAAGAGGTTTTCACATCAAGCAAAAAAAAAAAAGGACTTGCTCTAACAAAACTACACAGTAGCATGGAGGTTTGGGTATTTTTTCACTGTATTTCTTAGTCTCTCCATTTTTTCATTAGTTTTACAGCCCAAGTTGCTGCCAACCACTACATTTAATGCTAAAACTGGCTAACAGAATAGAACAGAATCAATCAGGTTGGAAGAGACCTCCAAGATCATCCAGCCCAACCTAGCACCCAGCCCTATCCAGTCAACACCTCCAGGCACAGTGACTCCACCACCTCCCTGGGCAGCCCATTCCAGTGCCAATCACTCTCTCTGCCAACAACTTCCTTCAACATCCAGCCTAGACCTGCCCTGGCACAGGTTGAGACCGGAGAAGACTGACAAGGGATTTAATCAATGCCTGTAAATCTCTGAGGGCTGGGGGTCAGGAGTGGGGGACAGGCTCTGCTCACTGCTCCCTGGGGTAGGACAAGCAGCAATGGATGGAAGCTGCAGCACAGGAGGTTCCAGCTCAACACAAGGGGAACTTCTTGACTGGAAGGGTCCCAGAGCCCTGGCACAGGCTGCCCAGAGAGGTTGTGGAGTCTCCTTCTCTGGAGCCTTTCCAGCCCTGTCTGGATGTGTTCCTGTGTGCCCTGAGCTAGATTGTATGGTCCTGCTCTGGCAGGGAGGTTGGACTGGATGAGCTCTTTGGGTCCCTTCCAGCCCCTGACACCCTGTGAGCCTGGGACTTCCCCTCTACTGGTGTTCAATACAACTAACAGAACAAGGTGCTGCTGCTGCTGGTTTTCCAGAGTACAGGTGGGAAAACAGGGAGGAAGCTCCTGAAGGACATATAGGAAGAGGCAGCACTCAAGTGCCTTGTTTTAGATAGGGCTGTGACATCAAACAGCTTCAACACTCAGTTCCAGGGCACTTAAGCTACACAGGAGGAGAAAAGAGCCTACTTCAGCCTGAGCATGGCATGCTGCTGCCACCTCCTCTCTCCCTCCAGTCCCAAACATTTCCCTCTTTCATAACCCAGAGCACTTTACAGGCATGAACAAAGGCAAACCTCTACACTTTGCTCTTAACAAGGACACCACAATCAAAAGCTTTGCTCTTGCTCCCCTGCAGATAAGAGAGGGAACCAAAGCTCCACCACAGCTCACATGGCTTGCACTAGCCCTAAACAAACAAAAGTAACTGTTACTTGTAGCAAAGCTATGGCTAGGTAAGGGGAAAGGATGATTGTGGTAAGGCAAGCTGAGGAGACTCACCACTGACAAACACAGCTCGGATCAGCTTTATGTAGGCTTTGTCCAGGTCTCCTCTTCGCTCTGCACTCCTGAAAATGGATTCAGCAAGGGCAGCAAACTCCTCAAATTCAGCCACAAATGGAAGGATCCCAACTTTACTCTTCTTGGAGATTTTCACTTCATCCATCTGCTTCATCTGATTGCTCTTCAAGTTTAAAATAACAATTAGTTTCCCTGGTTTGATGGTCTGGCCAATAGAATCACTAAGTTTGCAGATGGCACCAAGCTAGGAGCAGGTATTGATACAATCATAGAACCAAGCAGGTTGGAAGAGAGCTCCAAGCTCAGCCAGTCCAACCTAGCACCCAGCCCTGGCCAAGCAACCAGACCATGGCACTAAGTGCCCCAGCCAGGCTTGGCTTCAACACCTCCAGCCACGGCCACTCCACCACCTCCCTGGGCAGCCCATTCCAATGCCAATCACTCTNATGAGCTCACCCCCGAGACTCCTCTTCTCCAGGCTAAACAACCTCAGCTCCCAAATGGTCTGGACTTGAAGGGATCTCTGAAGGTCATTCAGCCCAACCTCCTCTGCAGTCAGCAGGGTCATCTTCAAGCTAGCTCAGGTTGCCCAGAGGCCTAGAACATTCTAGCTGAGCTTAATCTGAAGAAGCAAAAGACTTACAATGCATTTATCAAAGTTCCTTTTGACAGTCACCAAAACATTCCCCAGGGTGGTGCTGAGGAAGGAAGCTGGGTCCACGTTCTGTGCTGTCCACACGTGGTGGCTCATCTTCACCAGCATGTAGAGGGAGTTGAAGCTGTCAATCTTGTCCCCCAGGGCTATCAGGTTGTTCAGCTCGGGCTCGATGCAGCGGAAGATTCTGGTCATCATTTGTCGGATCATGTCCTTCCTAGGGAGCATGCAGGGAGGAAAACATGACCCTGACAGTCCACCAGGCTGCTTCACCTCTGCTGTGATGACACTTGGAGGATGTGTACAGGGTTACAGCATTTGCAGTCAACGAGACTCATGCTGAGTGCTGCTTAGGGAGGAAACACCAATGTCACACAGGAAACATCCACAGGAGATGCACAGATGGCACTGGGTTGGAAAGGACCCTCAAACCCCCTGCACTCAGCAGGGACACCTCCAACTAGAGCAGGCTGCCCAGGGCCACATTCAGTCTGATCTAGAATGTCTTTAGGGATGGGGCCTCAAACACAGCCCTGGGCAGCCTGTGCCAGTGTCTCTCCACCCTCACTGCATAGAACTTCCTTCTGATGTCCAACCTAACTCTGTCCTGCTCCAGTTTAAACCACTGCCCTCAGCCTATTCCCACAGGCCCTCCTGAACAGTCCCTTCCCAGCCTTCTTGTAGGTTCCTTTCAAATACTGAAATGCTGCTCTAAGGTCTCCCTGAAGCCTTCTCCTCTGCAAGCTCAACAGCCCCAATATTCCTGCCAGGATGCTCTGTGTGGAATCACAGAATCAAGATGATCTTGGAGGTCTCTTCCAACCTGGTGGATTCTATGATTATATTCTAAGATTCATACAATTAACCAGGTTAGAAGAGACCTCCAAGCTCATCCAATGCACCCTAGCACCCAGCCCTAGCTAATTAACCAGACCATGGCACTAAATCACTTTGTGAAGAACTTCCTCCTTATTTCAAGCCTATGCTGCCCCCGGCACAGCTTGAGGCTGTGTCCCCTGGTTCTGCTGCTGGCTGCCTGGCAGCAGAGCCCAACCCCACCTGGCTACAGCCTCCCTGCAGGGAGCTGCAGACAGCAATGAGCTCTGCCCTGAGCCTCCTCTTCTGCAGCCTGCATATCCCCAGCTCCCTCAGCCTCTCCTCACAGGGTTGTGCTCCAGGACCCTCCCCAGCCTCAAAGCTGCCACACCCTCAGGCTCAGAGCTTTGCTGAGCACATCACAAAGTCTGGCTTCACTTTGCAAGCATTCAGAGAACCCAGCACTGCTGCAGGCAGAATCACCTCTCCTGCACACCACCCTTTGTATTTACTAACACAGGCAGTGCCTAGGTCCCAGCTAGGGGCTCACTGGTCACTTCCACTGAAAGGAAACAACTGCTGATGAGGGAAAGGAAAGGTTGCTGTGCTAAATAAATGCAGGTGCAGGCTGAAGGATCAATAACAAGCACCAGCAGCACCTACTCAGATGATATGGGCTGTGGAACACCAGGGGTGTGTGAGCGAGATGAAGTTCCTCCATCTGTATCTTCTGCTTCACCCTGTAGGAGCAAAGAGAAAGGAAGCTGAGAGCTTGGCACCACTTCTGCACCTCAGTGAGCAACGTGTCTGACAACACCAGAACAGCTTCTCTCTCCCACCCCTCCCCAGCCCCAGGCAGCCAATACAATGGTGTGCAAGGTTCTGGTAGTCTTCCACAGTTACTCCTCTTTGCCTCCTTATGTAGCCTGGTAAGGAGTTTACTGTGATCTTAGGAGGAAATAAAGCCAGGGCAGAAGAAACAGGTCAATCCTTGCTTAAGACACTGTGTGCTGGCCAGCCCAAATCACACATTCTGACAGCAAATGGAGGGGAAACATCAACTCCTGATCACCTGCATCACATAACTGCCAGGCAGGTTCAGAAGTTCTCTTTCAAACAAGTTCCTTCTGAGGCCTGCTCAATCCCTTGTACCTCAGGGACAGACTGAGGAGTCTCACCGTGGCTGTTGATGAGGTGCTCTGATGCTGCTGGAGTTTGAAGAACTTGCTGATAAAGTCCTGTTCTGCCAGACACAGAGGCTCCAGCTCACTCAGGACTTGCTCAAAAATCTAAAGAAAGTCAAAGATGTCAGCAGCAGCCCAAATCCTGGCAGCACTTAGCAATGCCAGATTGCTTTGGGGCACAGGATTCTGGACTTTGGAACTTCAGGAAGCTTTAGAAGGCTTATTTCTACTTAACAGAAAGAGATTCAGCTCTCATTTGTGTCTTTAGAAGCACCTGCATAGAATCACAGAATGGCTCAGCTTGGAAGAGAGCTCAGGGCTCGTCTCCTCCAAACTCCACACCATGCCCAGGGACACCTCTCAGCTACACTCAGCTGCTCAAGGCCTCATCCAGCCTGGCCTGCAGCACCCCCAGCAAGGAGGCAGCCACAGCCTCCCTGGGCAGCCTGGGCCACACTCTCAGCACCCTCACACTCAACAACTCCTTCCTCAGCTCCACTCTCACCCTGCTCTGCCTCAGCTCCAAACCATTGCCCCTTGGCCTGTCTCTAGAGCCCCTGATGCAAAGTCCCTCTGCAGCCTTCCTGCAGGCTGCCTTCAGCTCTTGGCAGGCAGCTCTGAGGTGCCCCTGGAGCCTTCTCCCCTGCAGGCTGCACACCCCCAGCTCCCTCAGCCTGTGCTCACAGCAGAGCTGCTCCAGCCCTTGCAGCATCTTTGCAGCCTCCTCTGGACTCAGTTGGAGGTGAGTTTTGAGCAGAGTCCAGGGGCAGAATCCCCTTTCCTGCCCTGCTGCCCACACTCCTCAATTCAATGGAGAACAGGAGAATTCTTTTTGTCTCTCACTGTGCCAAGAGTTTCTCTTCCTTCTGCAGTGCTGAGTCAGTGGCAGAGGAAGTGAGGAGCACTGCCACATTTCAAGGATCAGGAAAGAAACCCACAGGACAGTTGAGGACAGCAAGTTTTTAAGGAGAAGCTGAGGACACTACAATAACAACTCAGTGGCAGCAGCTGAAGCTGTAAGCTGATGATAACTTTGATGGCAAACCATTAAAACTAACATTTCAGGGCTGTGCTCAAGTCCTGTCTACAAGAGGGTTACCTTTTCTTCCACTGTTGCTTGCAGCCTGGTAAAATGGGATAGAAGAGAGGAACATTTATACTGAGAAACCTAAAATCAGTTGAATCCCTCAGATCTACCCCTATTTGCTTAAAATTGGCTTTAAAGGAGCATATTTGCTGCCCATTATTCTTTAAAGATCATAAATGAACTAAATGGAGTCTTACAGCAAGAGAATAATTCTATGGTCTTGGGAACTGTCTTGGTTTGAGCTGTTTCAAAATTTAAATAGCAGAGATTTTTGAAGTACCCAAGAAAGATATGAAAGATGCTTCTAATAGGAAGCTGAGCAGGAACTCCCTGCAGCATTTTGAATCATAGAATCAAGCAGGTTGGAAGAGAGCTCCAAGCTCAGCCAGCCCAACCTAGCACCCAGCCCTGGCCAAGCAACCAGACCATGGCACTAAGTGCCCCAGCCAGGCTTGGCTTCAACACCTCCAGGCACGGCCACTCCACCACCTCCCTGGGCAGCCCATTCCAATGCCAATCACTCTCTCTGACAACAACTTCCTCCTCACATCCAGCCTAGACCTGCCCTGCCACAGCT
>WAAF01015429.1:44932-87124 GCA_013400475.1 Tricholaema leucomelas
CTGCTGCCTCATGTGGAGCTCCTCTCTACCAGCACCCCCAGGCCTCTCTCTGCCTGGCTGCTCTCAGCCACTCTGTCCCCAGCTTTGTCTTTACCTTATCAAACTTTGTCCTGTCAGCCACATCCAGGTCAGAGGCAGACATGTTTCCCATATCCAACAGGGAGGACGACTGAGACCTGCGGTTCCCTGAGCTCTGCACTGAGAGTTTATTTAGGCTGGAAGTGGACCCAGTCAGCTTGCCAGAGCTGCCATGAAGACCTATGAAACAAAGACACTATGAAGGGGGGAAGGAAAGGCAAATTAAAACACTCAAGAGAATCAGGTTACTACAGCACATGTGAGGTCAAGAGCTGCACCAAATTCCTGCTACTCATTTTCTCTTTAAGCTGAAAGTGTTTTTTTTAATACAAAGATTGCTTTCTCATTACAAATGACCTGAAACACTTCACCAGGTCTCAGAGTACAATGGAGCTGTGTAAGCTGGCACTGTGAGGTATGGGAGGTATCAAACAGCAGCACTGGGACAGATTTGCTCCTTGGAAGCAAAGATCACTTAGGATCTTCATGAATGTACTTTGGCAAAAGGGTGCCACAAGCAGAAGAATTAATCCACAAGAGGGGTTAAAAATAATATCTCTACCCACAAGCACATTTTCATCTTGAACTTGATTCTTCTGCTGTTAACATCCTTTTGGCTACATGTTTTGCTCCAGCTGTTCCGCGGGACCTACAACCCCACAGGAACTCTGCTGCTAATGCTTCCCTCTCCTTTTGATCAGAACTGACATCCAGATATTGCTTTCTGATACTGCAAGGCCTTCTCCTAGGTGAGGAAATTATCCTTTTTTTTCCACTCCCAAATCTTCAGAAATGCTGGAACAGGAGGGAGAAACAAAGAGAGCAAAAAATCATCCAGCTTTGAACCCCACATCAGCTTAGCACATCTCAATCACAACCTTGAAGCAACCCTTTAACTGCTATGCTGGCATCTAGGCTAGGGACACAGATCAAACACCAGCTGCTCCCTCAGCCTGCTGCAAGAGCTGGAAAGCTACAGCAAGCTCCCAGGCACAGGTTTTAGCATGGGACAACCCAAAAGATAGAATGGGTTAGGTTGGAAGGGACCTCAGAGATCATCCAGTTCCAACCCCCTGCAATAAGCAGGGACACCTCCCACTAGAACAGGTTGCTCAAGGACTCATCCAATCTGGCCTTAAACACCTCCAGGGAGGTTGTGGAGCACAGAAACACCCAAGGTGATCTTTGATCTTGGGTGATTCTGTGCTCCACAACCTCTCTGGACCACCTGTGCCAGTGTCTCACCACCCTCCCTGCAAATAACCCCTTTCTAACATCCAGTTTCAATCTCCCCTCTGCCAGTTCAATCCCATTACCAGACCTTGTCAATAGTCCCTCCCTAGCCTTTCTTTAGCCTCCTTCAGCTACTGGAAGGCCACTCCAAGGTCTCCTGGAAGCTTTCTCTTTTCCATGTTGCCTTTACCTGCAAACCTCCTTGACACTTAGGCTGGGCCACTTTAGCCTTGCAGAAACAATGACTCTGCTGATGCTTGATGTCATTCTGAAGAGGGGGTGGGTAAGTGTCCAGGATGCAGCACTAACATCTTCACATTGACACACATGCATTGACAACACCAACTGATGCAACCAGTTATACTCACTCTCAGTCTCCTGTTTGACAGCACTCTCTTTTCGAGGCAGTGTAGCTGGGATGGATTAGGTTGCAAGCATCAAAGACAAAGACAAGTTAAAATGCAGTCTGCACGAACCATGCACAAGATGCAAGTTAAGCTCTAACTGGAAAGAAACATGCAGAGAACTATAAGCAGCAAGTAACTACATGGCAAACACATTTAGTTGGGAGAGGCACTCTTCTAGAAATTCAGGATCTAAGCTAGGTGCAAAACAGAGCAAGTTTCTAGGTACTAAACTGGGCTTTTTTTATCATAGAGTGTCCTCAAGGAACAGTTTTGAAGGCAAAGCAAATGTCTAGGTACTAAACTTGACTTTTTACTGTTATGTAGTGTCCTCAAAGAACAGTTTTGAAGGCAGAGCAAGGTTCTAGGTAGCAAACTTGGCTTTTTATTATAGTGTCCCAGAATGACAGAATTGTTTTGGTTGGAAAAGACCTTTAAGATCATCAAGTCCAACCATTCTCTATCTCTGCCAAGTCTGGTGCTAACCAATGACACTCAGTGCCACATCAGTGTCTAATTCAGCTGGGACATGCAGGAAGCTATGAACAAATCAAGTTCAGATAGGGAGGACCCCATCCTACGCCACTACAAGACCATCAAGGACCTTGGTCTTGAGGAGGAAGTCTCTGCTGACCCAGAGGCCAGTGATGGCCTTCCTATGCCCATAGAATCAACCAGGTTGGAGGAGACCTCCAAGCTCCTCCAGCCCAACCTAGCACCCAGCCCTGTCCAACCAACTAGACCATGGCACTAAGTGCCTCATCCAGTTTTCAAAGAACAGTTTTCTTCAAAGAACAGTTTTGGTAATGTATTTAAGTTCTCCTGAGCTTCTGTAAAGCTCATTAAATTAGGGGTTTTATTTCTCAGAGTTAATATTGCATCAGACTCAGTCTCCAAGAATCAATCCTCATCTCAGTAATGGCCATGAAGAAATCCAGATGCACTTATGTAATTGTGTACTGAGCCTGAGATGCTGCAAAAAAACACACAGCAATCCTGCAAACTCATCCCTGCTGACTGCCAGGCTGCCTGCCCCTCCCTTGCTCTTCACAGATCATGGAATCAAGCAGGTTGGAAAAGACCTCTAAGATCATCCAGTCCAACCTATCCCCCAGCCCTATCCAATCAACCAGACCATGGCACTAAGTGCCCCAGCCAATCTTTGCTTGAACACTCAGGATATGTTTGCACAGAGAATCCATCTTTGGTGTTCATGCTGCACACAAATTGAGGACTGTAAATTTGGAGTGGATTGAAACAATAAACACACAGCAAAACCAAAAGGTTTCTAAGGTTGGGTTTGGGTTGTTTTTCCCAGCCCTGTTTTTTGCAGAGTAAGCTGACTTCAATATGAAATGTGTATGAGCACCTAGGGAATCCCTACTCAGTAAAAGGCATTTGCATAGACACATTAAAAGCAATATGTGGTATTAAGAAGATTTTGATGAAGATGGATGCTACAGGCCCCCCAGAATGGAGCAGGCAAGCAGAACCTACTGTAATAGACTGAGTCAATACTGCTAAATGCCACACACATGTCTTAAATACCAGATGGTCTTAAGTAGGCAACACTACTGACAATGATAATGCCAACCCCAAATTTCATTCCAGGCTGGTTTTTAGGTCTTGGGGGTTTTGTCAGTTTTTGAATCACAAAGTTCAGGCCTGATGATGTATTTAGCATATGCAGCTGCCATGAGTCGGTCTCACTTCTTCACTGTCCTCAATTTCCAAATGCATGAAGAACCACAGGCACAGCTCAGGCCCTGCACAAGCAGAGGAGCTCCAGTGGCTTTTGAGAACCCACTTCACAGAAACACATGGCAGTAGCAGCACTCTTTCCCACTCTGTATGGTATTTAAGGAGCAAAGTCTTGGCTGCACCAGAAAAGAAAAGAACAAACCAAAAAGCCTACTTCAGACAAGTGTGAACGCTCATGACCCAAGTTGGCTTTGGCCATAAAAGAAGCAGACACAGAACCTTGCACTGGCACAGAATGCCCAGACTCTGCCAGCACCCCCTCTGCATCTGAGGCACTCAGATAGCAGTGCTGTTACCCAAGCACAAAAGGCAAGAGCAGACACCAGCACAGCCTGGAAACAGGGCACCTTCTCTCTTGAATTAAGGTGCAACCAACTAGTGACAGTAACCTCCCTACCCTCACCATGGAGCCCGTAGGGATCACACAGCCTTGTGAGCTCCTTAAGCTTACTGTTGAGAAGTGATCTCTCTTAAGTTAAGGTGCAACTAACCAGTGTCAGTAACCTCCCTACCCTCACCCTGGAGGCCTTAAGCCTTGAACGCTGCTACAAAATAAACACCATGTGCACAACCACCTTCCCCAGGTGCAGCTCTTCTGCTGGTGGACTGAAGAACCTCCCCATCCAAAAAATCACTCAGTGACATTGCCAGAAGGTAGGAAGCTGCTGCAAAAATTGTCCCCTCATGAAAGAAGTGCCAAGATGAAGTGTTCAGAAGGCTTCAGAAATCAATTTGCATTAAAACAAAATGTTTTGAGGTTTTTCCCTTGCACTAAGGTAGCTTTTCAAGATTGATGTGTTTGACTCCTCTGATGACAACAAGTCCTGGCACTGCTTGCTCTCCAAGACCAACAGCTTGCCAAGGTCTGTCCCTCCAGATTCCCTCAACCAAGCCTCACCACCCTCCTGCTCTCCCTATCATTGCTTTTTCTCTGTTCTCCACCATCAAACTTGGAGGCAGAAGATCAGAATCCAAACCAGACTTGACAGAAGTTACTCATTACAGCTGCAGATCATCTCTGAGTCTAGAATTGGGGAATTGCTGAGTTGTGGCAAGCATAAATGTTGTGAAACAGGACACTTGAAATACAGCCTAGGCAAGGGATGAATCAATCTGGGTCATTACCAGCATCACAGACTGGCTTAGGTTGGAAGGGAGCTCAGAGCTCATCTCCTCCATCCTCCACTCCATGCCCAGGGACATCTCTCAGCTACACTCAACTGCTCAAGGCCTCATCCAGCCTGGCCTGCAGCACCCCCAGCAAGGAGGCAGCCACAGCCTCCCTGGGCAGCCTGGGCCACACTCTCAGCACCCTCACACTCAACAACTCCTTCCTCAGCTCCACTCTCACCCTGCTCTGCCTCAGCTCCAAACCATTCCCCTTGGCCTGTCTCTAGAGCCACTGATGCAAAGTCCCTCTGCAGCCTTCCTGCAGGCTGCCTTCAGCTGCACACCCTCAGCTCCCTCAGTGTGTGCTCACAGCAGAGCTGCTCCAGCCCTTGGAGCATCTTTGTGGCACTCCCCTGGATTCCTTTCACCAGCTCTGTGCCCTCTTTATGTCCTATGCCCTTCTTACCTATACCAAGGCTGCTTTTTAGAATCTAAGAATCATAGAATCAGTCAGCATTGGAAGGGACCACAAGGATCCTCTAGTGCCAACCCCCCTGTCATGGACAGGGACAAGTATTCTGGTTACTTTTTTTTACTTCTTAAGTATTCAAGTTACTTTTTTGTTTTTAGATCTTCACTTCCATACTCACACTTAACAGAATCACAGAATTAAGCATGTTGGAAAAGACCTCTAAAATCATCGAGTCCAACCTAGCACCTAACCCTCCTCATTAACTAACCCATGGCAATAAGTGCCTCATGCAGCCTCCTCTTGAAGACCTGCAGGTGTTTACTTCACTCTAGTAGGAATCCATACTACCTAAAATAGAAAGATTTGCAACTTAAAGGATCATATCTAGTCTCAGACAGCACCCAGAAATCCTGCTGAAGTCTCACTGAAACACTCAACTTTCCTCAGGCACAATTAGCTTTACAACTTCAAAATCCCCCAAACCTCACTGAGAGCAGGCAGCACAGCAGAAGGAACACACCCACATGTGCTGTTCATAGACTCGAGCAGGCTGGAAGAGAGCTCCAAGCTCAGCCAGCCCAACCTAGCACCCAGCCCTGCCCAACCAACCAGACCATGGCACTAAGTGCCCCAGCCAGGCTTGGCTTCAACACCTCCAGGCACGGCCACTCCACCACCTCCCTGGGCAGCCCATTCCAATGCCAATCACTCTCTCTGCCAACAACTTCCTCCTCACATCCAGCCTAGACCTGCCCTGGTACAGCTTCAGGCTGTGTCCCCTTCTTCTGCTGCTGGCTGCCTGGCAGCAGAGCCCAACCCCACCTGGCTACAGCCTCCCTGCAGGGAGCTGCAGACAGCAATGAGCTCTGCCCTGAGCCTCCTCTTCTGCAGGCTGCACACCCCCAGCTCCCTCAGCCTCTCCTCACAGGGCTGTGCTCCTGTTTTCTGCTATGACAAGAGCTGCTCTTTCAGTTTCTTTCACAAGTAATGAAACATGGTTGAAGTTTAAAAAGGGAGTGTGGATCTGAACACCTGAGAAATGTCCTCTTTGAGCTATCAGTCCTGAGCAGTTTACACAAGATTTCAGCTGTGCTACTTTGGCCTTGAGGAGATTTCACCAATTTTACTTTTCATCCACCTTCTTCTGCCTTGCCAACACCAAACAACTTTATCTCACTACAAATTAGCCCTAGGTGTTGAAATGAGGATTTCATGTAAGCAAACAAGAAGATTCAAAACAAAGCTATGAGCCTGCTGGAAGCTTACCAAACTTCTTTCCTTCTCTGGTCGTGCCTGTCATCTTGATCTTGGCAACTTCAAAGAAATCTTTGATTTCCCTTTCATAGAGTCTTGATAAATAATCCATGTAATTCTTAAAAGGGAATTGAAAAGTTGGTTACCAGGTGTAGATATTGCCTTGGTGCTATTAGGACAGGTCAATGGCTCTTAAAATACATCAGCAACAACAAACTCTGTGGGACAGTGGTAGAGCATCAAAGAGTTCAGTGCAGGAGCAGAATGCAGAGGTTTCAGCACCATTTTTGGTAGCCTTTTATCACTAGACCCTCACTAGCAAATAGGATGTCACTGCCACACAGCTTCTTGAGGGAATGGAATGGCTCAGGTTGGAAGGGACCTCAGCTCACTTGCTCCAACCTCCCCAACACAAGCAGGGACACTTCTCTGTTGGAGCAAGTCCAGAAGAGGGGCGCAAAGGTTCACGGAACTGGGGGTGTACAACCTGCAGGGGAGAAGGCTCCAGGGGCACCTCAGAGCTGCCTGCCAAGAGCTGAAGGCAGCCTGCAGGACGGCTGCAGAGGGACTTTGCATCAGGGGCTCTAGAGACAGGCCAAGGGGCAATGGTTTGGAGCTGAGGCAGAGCAGGCTTAGAGTGGAGCTGAGGAAGGAGTTGTTGAGTGTGAGGGTGCTGAGAGTGTGGCCCAGGCTGCCCAGGGAGGCTGTGGCTGCCTCCTTGCTGGGGGTGCTGCAGGCCAGGCTGGATGAGGCCTTGAGCAGCTGAGTGTAGCTGAGAGGTGTCCCTGGGCATGGTGTGGAGGTTGGAGCAGATGAGCTCTGAGCTCCCTTCCGGCCTGAGCCATTCCAGGGCTGTGTGATGACTCCCTGAAGTACAGATGTCACACAGGCCACAAGCACACCAACATGAACACAGTGCAACTCTTTAACTCACTAGACTGTAAAAGGGCAAACTCATTCTATATAAATATTAAGATTGATGTCTTAAGATATTTCAGAACAGAGACACAGAATCTTGGAGGGGAAAAATTAAATGGGAGATACTACAAACTGCAAGAAGCCAAACCTTCCTATTCCAAACTGGAAGCAGAAGAGCTGTGAATGAAATGTAATAGAAAGGAGATGCACAAACACACAGGCAATTCTTCTGCCTCTCAGAAAGAGCACACTGCAAGCATTCTCTGGGACTGTTTGAGCACTTCACATACCTTGGTTAGCCCTTCATACTTCGCATAATCTGTGTTCTTGAGCCACTCCATCAGCTTAGCATAGCGGAGCAAGTCCCTGTGAAAGGGGTGGTGGTTGGGTAGTGTCAGCTCCACAGAGTGCTGGACAAGGGTTGAGCTCTGGTCATGCCCCTTGGGAAGAGAAAGCATCACAGTCAATCTGCAAGCACTGTCCACAGGTACCACAACCTTCCTGGACAACTTAAAATGAGGGCAGCATTCCCTCCAGACAAATGGGAAAGCATCCAAATCCCTTGCACAGAACCAAAACCCAGAGGCATACTATGGACACTGAGCCATTAGGGTTGTGCCAGGGCAATCCTGTTCATTGTAAGGCTCTTCTTTACCACTGCCTCCAGGGCAAGGTGATTAGGCATTGTCTGCACCAGACTGCAAGGTACACCTCAGTGAAGATTTAATGGCAAATGTTCAATTGTCTCTGGAAGATTCTCAGAGATGATGAAGTTATTTCCCCAAACCAACCCTCACACCCCAGAGCTGCTTCTGTTTACAGATGCTCTCAGTCCATGGCAGGGCTAGAGGCTAGTGAGGAGCTTTAGCCATGCCTCTGAAAGGCTGCTCCAATTCAGCCTACTTCAGTCCACTTTGGCCAGGCCTTACCAACATCAGCTGACACACATTGTCTTTCCCTCCTCACGAATCCAGGCACACACACACACACTTGCAGCCAACCTTTGCTACAGCTGAACAGTTTACAATGTGCAGCCTAAGCAACCCCAGAGATTCCACCTCTCTTCCTTCTCTGTCTTCTCTCCTAAAACAGCTCTCCTTAAAGTGAAGAGCAGATCACACTGCTTCCCCAACAGATGATTTAGCTTTCACTTCCTTGTACTGACAAGCTCCCTGGATAACTGAGAGAGCAAGCAAGGTAACAGCACAGCTCAGTGACACAGCAGAACACAGCCCCAGCAGCTGTGGGTTAAGAGAAGGGAGGATGTAGCTTCATTTCACAGTGGCTTTAATATCTTCTCTAAAGTCTTTTTTACCAGGGTTCCAACAGATACAGCAACAGAAATGGATCTTCACTATTGTTTGTACAGACTGCCTTAACTGGTCTCCAGTTCTTGCAGCCTAACATGGAATCGGTTTACCGCAGGTCAACCGATGCCAGTCTCTGCCAGAGGAAGCATTCCTGGGCAGGAAGGAAGCATTCCTTCTGACTGGATATGGGAAGCTGGCAGAACACAAGGCACACAGTTTTAAAACTGTCTTTGCATGCCTAAGTTTGGATCCCAGAGACAAAACTAAAGCAACTGTGTCTCATCCCTCTCTGTCCTACTGGGTACTAATCAAGCCCTTGGTTAAAAAAAGGCTTAAAAGCTTCTGTGATACATTCACTGAGCTTTGCCTGTAAAGAAAACAAAGATCTGACTGCTTGATACTTGCAAAAGAATAACCTTAACTAGTTCCATGCAGTGCAAATGTGTCAGCTCCTGACCAAAGCTTTTTGTGTTCAGCCTGACCATGCACTTGAGTCCTCTTACACACAGAAACTGAGAGCCAAACGAACAAGTCCGAGACAAGTCCATTCCTTTATTCTCTGAGTCTGTGAGGATGGCCCACAGCACAGACCTCTAAGAGCTCTCTTGTAGCCTGCCTCCAAGCACAAGCTAACTTTCTAAAGCATGGAATTACTGCAAAACAGAATGTGGAATTGGACTCCAGCCAGCATCAACCACGGAGCTGCTGCTGCTGTGATAACTGCGGTCAGGCTCCACACTGCGCAGCTCTGGGCATGCATACAGCAGGTGTCTTTGATATGTTGTTATTAAAAATGGGTCTAGAAAACCATTTATGGCTCTCTCTCCCCTGCTCCCCAGTGTGCAACACTCCTACAGCTTGGGTTTTAATGTTCAAGCTCATTCTAGTCTAAGATCATTTACCAGCTGGCTTGCACAGCTTTCTTTGACTAAGGCAGCCCAAAGGCTGGTTCCTGTCACTGCTAGCAAATACTCAGCCAGCCACATGGCTTTGGGCTCTTCAGCTCAAGCAGATAGCTTGGAAAGAGCCCAGCCCAGAGCCCCCAGGCTGCTGCAGGCAGTGAACATCTCCTGTGAGGCCAGGCTGAGGCAGCTGGGGCTGGCAGCTGGCAGCAGAGCAGCCTGAGGGCTGCCCTCAGTGCTGTGCTAAAGATGTGCAGGGCAGTGTGGGCAGGACGCAGCCAGGCTCTGCTCAAGGCTGGCCAAGGGCAGCACAAGGGGCACTGGGGGCAAGCTGCAGCAGAGGAGGTGCCAGGGGAACAGGAGGGGAAACTTTGTCCCTGTGAGGGTGCCAGAGCCCTGGAGCAGGCTGCCCAGAGAGGCTGTCTCTGCTCTGGAGACTTTCCAACCCCCCTGGCTGTGTTCCTGTGTGCCCTGCCCTGGGTGCTGCTGCTGTGGCAGGAGGGTTGGACTGGATGATCTCTGGAGGTCCTTTCCAACCCCTGCCATGATGTGAATCTGTGACTTTTATTGCTTCCTTCATCTAACAACTGTAGTGATGTCCCTTCACTTTTGCTGAAGAGCTGCATTCCTCACAAAGTTGGATGACAAATTCCCTCCCAAGATGAATTTCTCTTCCTGAGACAACTTTTCCACCAATCATGGAGTCATACAATCAGCCAGCTTGGAAGAGACCTCCAAGATCATCCAGTCTAACCTATCACCCAGCCCTGTCCAATCAACTAAATCATTCCACTTGTCCTAAATTAGGTCCTGCTCAAGTCTGCCTAAAGTATTTTGGAGCTTACAGGTCAACCTTCTCCACCTGATGAAGAAGCTTCCTCTCAGTACACACACATCTATACCACCTGCTACCAGGTGACACTGCAAATCTGTCATTCAGCTGTGCCATTGTTTTAAAGGCAGAGAGAGCCCAGAGCTGCCTTTCAGCTGAGCACTGAACCTGCTTGTTAAAAAGTGATCAAGTTCCTTTTCAAGTCACAGCCACACAGGAAGGTTAATCAGGTATTATTAGGACACAGCACCTGTTAATGACTGCAGTTTGCAGCACTGCAGTGAATGGCAATCCAAAGCTGCAGCTCTGTTTAAAGGTTTTCAGAGTTACTCTCATTTTTAGGTAGAAGAGATGAAGCAGGTCAGTGCCTTACAACAGCACTGGGTTTGCTTTTAGGCAAAACAATTTCACACTCCCAAGGTAATTCATGTAGGCTGGAATGCAAAGGCAACCTTGGTTTGCCACCTGATCAATTCCAAATCAGAAAGGCTTGCTCATGTTAGAGCCTGCCTGCTCTAACCATCCTGTTTTCATTTACCTGCTTGCACTTCTTTATTGAAGAACTTTAAGAACAAAAGCATGCAGCTCTTCAGATGTTAAAGGCTACAGAGTATTCCAGTTAGACTTTTCAAAGCCAGAGACTGGGAAATTGATATGTTCAACTCATCAGACTAACAAAACAGAGCCACTTTAGTAAGAGAGCAGCAGAATCTGTTATACCCTCAGCACCTGAATCTGCACCCCAAAATGAAGCACATGAACATTTTGTCTCCAGAGGAGGCCACAAAGATGCTCCAAGGGCTGGAGCAGCTCTGCTGTGAGCACAGGCTGAGGGAGCTGGGGGGGTGCAGCCTGCAGAGAAGAAGGCTCCAGGGGCACCTCAGAGCTGCCTGCCAAGAGCTGAAGGCAGCCTGCAGGAAGGCTGCAGAGGGACTTTGCATCAGGGGCTCTAGAGACAGGCCAAGGGACAATGGTTTGGAGCTGAGGCAGAGCAGGGTGAGAGTGGAGCTGAGGAAGGAGTTGTTGAGTGTGAGGGTGCTGAGAGTGTGGCCCAGGCTGCCCAGGGAGGCTGTGGCTGCCTCCTTGCTGGGGGTGCTGCAGGCCAGGCTGGATGAGGCCTTGAGCAGCTGAGTGTAGCTGAGAGGTATCACAGTATCACCAAGGTTGGAAGACACCTCACAGATCATCAAGTCCAACCCTTTACCACAGAGCTCAAGGCTAGACCATGGCACCAAGTGCCACGTCCAACCTTGTCTTGAACAGCTCCAGGGACGGCGACTCCACCACCTCCCTGGGCAGCCCTTTCCAGTGTCCAATGACTCTCTCAGTGTCCCTGGGCATGGTGGGGAGGGTGGAGGAGATGAGCTCTGAGTTCCCCTCCAACCTGAGCCATTCTATGAGTCTGTGGTTTTCTTTTACAACAAACAAAAAGCTTTTGCAGAGGCTCACCTCTTCCATTTAACAAACTCTTGCTGCTTAACCTTTCAGCAAGGGCAGCTTTTTCCTTTTTAAACCTGGTGATTAATACCTGACAGCTAAGAGCAGGCCAAACCTTTCCAGAGAGCCAGTTTGGCACTGCCAGAAGGTCACTGTTAGCACCAACGTTTACATAAATCCACACTGGGAGAACTGCAAATTGCTACCAGCATTCTGAACAGAAGCCAAAAGTGTCCTCAGCAGTGCTCCATCTAGTACTCACTGTGCTGTGGTACAATTCAGTCTTACCACTGAATAAAGAATCCAGTCCTCAGAACATCAAAGACATTCTGTTAAACAGCAATTTCCACATGCAAGCCCAGCATCCAAACTGTGAATGCATTTGCACAGGACTGGCACAACAAAGCTTCTGTTTACTCATGTCCAGGTAGATGATGTCAGTTGCCCTTCCCTTGCCCACTGTTGCTGTGACTTCATCACACAAATTGAGTGGCTTCTTATATCACCCTGGCCTGTAAACACTTTTCCTCTGTGCATCTCAATCTGCCTCTTAGCAATTTCTGGAGATCAGATCAATGTCAGCTCAAACAATAACCAAAGCTTGAGGGGCTGAGAGAAATAATGGAAGTGAGAAGGAGCACAAGTCTGATGCTCTGCACTTGGTAAGGACAAAACCTTTTTGTGAAGCTAAAAGGTGCAGCTGCCAGTTAGCCAAGTCAAGCTCAAAAGAATTAGTTAGAGAAGCTTGCATCAAACCCGAGGTACTCACTGGAACTGCAATAGAGAAGGACCTGCTATAGAGTCGAAGGAAGGTAGGAGAATACTAATTGGAGATAAAACAAGAAATGAAATAGAGAAATGTAAAAGCTCATCCTAAAATAAAAGACAGGAAACAAGCCTGAGTTCTACATCTGCCAAGTTAAGGCTCAAAGGCAAAGGTTTAGACAGTTACTTTGTATGAGGGTTTTGATGACCCTTCGTGTACGGACACCAAGAACCCAAGTCCTCTGCCTCTGACACCAGACTATTCAGTCTTTTCTCCTCAGTTAATCAAGCTCTACAATCAAGAGAAATCCTTATACACCTCGTGCTATGATTGAGACAGCAAACCCACTCTTACTCTAGTGTAGAAGACCTCTGCAGGCTCGGTGCGCTTAGCAGCACCTCTGCCTGACCTGCTTCTAGCAGCTCATCCTTTTACTGATTTCATCACAGCACATGTCCAGTTTCAGGTGTAAGGCTTTTCCTCCTCAGGAAAGCTTTGTGACCCAAAATCTCCCAGAAAGCAGTAAGGAATACCTGCTGCACAAAGACACTGTTGAGGTGACTGGCGAGTCTCCGAGCAAACTGCTCCCGCAGGTCGCTGAAGCGCTGCTGCTGCTGCTTCACTGCCTGCAGCATGTCGTGTCCTAAAGGCAAAACAAACCACTCTCTGTTTGGCACTCACTGTATTGTACTGAGGAACAAAAGAGGCACAGATCACAACTCCCTCAACACTGCTTTGGAAAGGCACAGACAATAATGGCACTACTGTAACAGGTTTTGTATCTTAGAGTAGAGAGAACAATCAGAGGACTGGCTGGGAGAGCTGGGCTTGGTGAGCCTGCAGCAGAGAAGGCTCAGGGGAGACCTTACTGCCACACAGCAGCACAGAGAGGGTGGCTACCAGGATGACAGAGACTCCAGGTGGCTCAGGGGAGCCCTTACTGCTACACACCAGAACAGAAAGGGTGGCTACCAGGATGGTGGAGACTCTCTTTCTAGGAGGGGTGATATGGAAAAGACAAGGGGCAATGGGGAAGAGTTCCTGCTGGGGAGATTCCCACGAGCAGCCAGAAGAAAATGTTTCACCATGAGAGCAGTCAGACATTGGAATCACTGCCCAAGAGAAGCAGTGGATTCCCCTCCAGCGCAGAGTTTAAGGCAGTGCTAAGCCATCTAACCAGACTATCACCTGGAAAGGTTGGACCTTTGATCATCTGATCCCTGGAGCCCTTTCCCCCCTGGCATTCTGTGAACATCCATTACC
Organism: Tricholaema leucomelas; assembly: GCA_013400475.1. Lineage (NCBI taxonomy): Eukaryota > Metazoa > Chordata > Aves > Piciformes > Lybiidae > Tricholaema lacrymosa > Tricholaema leucomelas. The sequence goes on from WAAF01015429.1 coordinate 58,673, forward strand.
TGGTCGAAGAGCTACATTCATGCACTGCAGAAGGGCATCTGCTGCATTAGTGCAGGCCTCAATGCCTCGAGAAGATGTCAGATCTCCCTCCTGAAGGGCCTTGATATGACCTTTAGCCAAATCCATGTGATTCTACAAAACAGTAACACTGTCCATTAGCAGCAGGTCAGTTAGTTACAGAATCAGAGAATCAGTCAGTTGGAAGGCACCACAAGGAGCAGCCAGTTCCAACCCCCCTGCCATGCCCAGGGACACCCTACCCTAGAGCAGGCTGCACACAGCCTCAGCCAGCCTGGCCTGAAACACCTCCAGCCATGGGGCCTCAACCACCTCCCTGGGCAACCCATTCCAGCCTCTCACCACTCTCATGCTCAACAACTTCCTCCTCACCTCCAGCCTGACTCTCCCCACCTCCAGCTTTGCTCCATTCCCCCCACTCCTGCCACTCCCTGGCATCCTCAAAAGTCCCTCCCCAGCTTTTCTGTAGCCCCCTTCAGATCCTGGAAGGCCACAAGAAGGTCACCTGGGGGCCTCCTCTTCTTCAGCCTGCACAGCCCCAACTCTCAGTCTGTGCTCACAGCAGAGCTGCTGCAGCCCTCTCAGCATCCTCCTGGCCCTGCTCTGGACACTCTCCAGCATTTCCACAGCCCTCTTGTCCCAGGGGCTCCAGAACTGGATGCAGTGCTCCAGGTGGGGTCTCAGCAGAGCACAGAGCGGGAGAATCCCCTCCCTGGCCCTGCTGGCCACACTTCTGCTGCTGCAGCCCAAGCTCTGCTTGGCTTTCTGGGCTGCAAGTGCACACTGCTGGCTCCTGTGGACCTTCTCCTCCAGCAGCACCCCCAAGTGCCTCTCCCCAGGGCTGCTCTCCAGCCACTCACTGCCCAGCCTGGATTGGTGCTTGGCATTGCCTCGACCCAGCTGCAGGACCTTGCCCTTGGTCTTGTTGAATCTCCTGAGGTTAGTTTGTGCCCACCTCCCCAGCTTGCCCAGATCCCTCTGGATGGATCCCTGCCCTTCAGCCTGGCTGCTGCACCACACAGTTAGAATGAGAAATACAATTAGAAAAAACTTCCTGAAGGTAGTGCAGCAATAAAAGGGACAAAATCAACTCATTCTTTTAAATGAAGTCCATAAAGGGCTGCTACTAGCACAGCAGCCTGAAAGTATTTTGTACCTGCCATGGAGAACCATAGTCAGCACAATACAAATGCTTACCACTAAGAATTCAATCTCTGACAGCAGCTTCACATTGTTTGTGTTGCTGAGGTGGATCAGGTGGTTGCTTTCTGAAATCTGATCCATTTGCTCTTTCACACTCTGGAGCATTTCTTCATAGCTGCTCAGCTTGAGCTCAATTTGGTCAACTTCCTTTAGAGCTTCATCCAGCAACTTCATCAAGATGTTCACCTGTTTCTCTGAGGCCATAATTGACTGGATATTTGCCTGTGCAGAAAGTTAAGCCATCACATTTCAAGGGACAATTTTCTATCTCAAAAGTACTCTGATTGTATTCTTCTGCCTCTTTTACTGCCAAATGAACATCTCCCAAAACCCCTGAGCACAGACTCACAGGATGTCAGGGGTTGGAAGGGACCCAAGGGGATCATCAAATCCAAACCCCCTGCCAGAGCAGGACCATACAATCTAGCATAGATCACAGAGGAATGCATCCAGACAGGCCTTGAAATGCTCCAGAGAAGGAGACTCCACAACCTCTCTGGGCAGCCTGTGCCAGGGCTCTGGGACCCTTCCAGTCAAGAAGTTCCCCTTGTGTTCAGCTGGAACCGCCTGTGCTGCAGCTTCCATCCATTGCTCCTTATCCTATCCCAGGGAGCAGTGAGCAGAGCCTGTCCCCCCCTCCTGACTCCCAGTCCTCAGGTGTTACAGACACTTATTAGGTCCCCTCTCAGTCTTCTCTTCTCCAGAGAAAGCAGCCCCAGGTCCCTCAGCCTCTCCTCATCAGGCAGTGCTGCAGTCCCCTCATCATGATGAAAGCACTAAGATAATATAATCTTGTAGAATCATAGAATCAGGCAGGCTGGAAGAGAGCTCCAAGCTCAGCCAGCCCAACCTAGCACCCAGCCCTGGCCAAGCAACCAGACCATGGCACTAAGTGCCCCAGCCAGGATTGGCTTCAACACCTCCAGGCATGGCCACTCCACCACCTCCCCGGGCAGCCCATTCCAATGCCAATCACTCTCTCTGCCAACAACTTCCTCCTAACATCCAGCCTAGACCTGCCCTGGCACAGCTTGAGGCTGTGTCCCCTTGTTGCTCCTGTCATTTAAAGTCAGACTCAACATAGCACTTCCTCAGGTCTATGGAGGTTCTCTCAGAAAGGTATAAAGCCAAAGCTTTGCTCAAGTTGTTAGAACGGAAGTGCTGGTAGCAGCCAAACAGTAACCCCTGCTGTACTGGAAGATTCTTCAGTGGCAGAGAAGCAGCTCAGGTGTTAAGATGACATCCTGTGTCACAGGGTCAGCTGTCTCTGTGGTAACAGCCACTTGCAATACAGAATTGAAACACACTGCTTGGCAGTTTGAGGAGGCTGCTGACTATTCCCTCCAGACTGTATCCCCTTCAACTCCTCCAGTTTTCCAAGTGACCTTTACAGTGCTAGGTTGCTTAAGAAGCAGAACAGCCAACAGCATGATGCTGTTACAGACAGCAAGCACTGCAGCCTTCTTCTAAACCAGTTTCCTGGTGGTTCAGGCACAAGACCTTACATCCAAGGCTCTCAGCATGAACATCTATTCTCTGTTTTCCTGCCTTCAAAAAAAGGTAGCTGCAGAATGCTGCCTTGCTTTTTTGATTCTTAACTCGTTTCAAAGCCTGCAACTTACCCCAGAAGGTCTTGAAGGTAAAGAGCAAAGCTGTAGGTCTTTCAAATCCAGTAACCCAGCTCTGCTTAGGAGCAGATACTCAGATCCATGACAGAACATGTTAGCTGTCTTTGCAAAGAACAGTACCCTGCCAGAAGCAAAGCCAGCAGCTCAGCATGCTACCACTCTGTACATTAGAAGAGATGTTTACCCCATCTAGCACTTGGAGCTCTCTTGACAACCTCTCAGCAAAGGCTTCAGCGTTAGAAATGGCATATTCACAGCCTTCCATCATTATCTCAATGTCCTGCTCCTCTCTTGCATTTAACTCCTGGTATTCGTCCACAGCTTCTTCATCACCTCCTGCCACACTTTGATTCTCTCCACTTGGAACAGATTCTTATGTAGAGAAGGTAAATAAAAAGAGGTTATCAGTTATCATGTGCAGAGAGCATTTTGAGAGCACTTATGTTCAACTGCCTTGAAGGAAATGAATCCATTCAGAGCAAGCACCTGCTCCCTACATTCCAGCCTTCCATGGCCTTCATTCAGACTGCCAGAACCCAGCAGTGAGGTTTTCCAAATTACACAGTACAAGCAAAACACAAAGAGCCACCTTCCTCTGTGCCATGTCCAAAGGGACACACTGCCTCACTTGAGTCACCCTTCGTGCTGGTGGCAAGCATCAGAACACACCACAGCACCACACTTCGCTTGCTAGCAGAGACCAGTAGAGGTTAGAGTCTCTTTTGGTAGACAGAGCATAAAGGAAACATACTGAAGCTGATTAAGAAATACATCCCTGAATAAATAAAAGTGACCTCGATGCACAAGGTTAAGTTTCGCATCAGGAAAATCAGTACTGAGGGAAGGGTAAATTCTCTTTACTCACAGCAGCATTCAACAACCCATTCAAAGGCTGACAAACACCAGTGCAGCCCAGCCAGGAAGCACTGAGAGACTTGAAACATCTTTTAGCACTTCAATAAGCTATCCAAAGATTTGTGTAAGAAAAATTAACAATCAAAGGAGATGTATTACTGCAGGAAAATGGCTGACAAAGCAAAGGAAAGGAAAAAGGTGTTACGCACCTTCTGTAACTTTAGGCAGTTCTGGAGAATTAAAAGGTATGGAAAGGCAGAGGAAAGGAAGCAGAGAATGTTAAGCAGACAAAGTATCAACAGTCTGTACGTTTTTCAAGTGAAAGTTACAACGTTCTAACATTGCACAAACTTCTAGAGACAGAATTTGGTTTAAAAAAATCAAATTTTGGTCAACACCGAGATCCAGAAGAGTTAACCCACCCTGGCTTCACCCGGGGATGGGCCAAGAGCTGGCTGGAGGGCAGGGCCCAGAGAGTGGTGGTGAATGGTGCCACATCCAGCTGGCAGCTGGCACCAGTGGTGTGCGCCAGGGATCAGCGCTGGGCACAGTCCTGTGCAATATCTTTGTTGATGATCTGGAGCAGGGGATTGACTCCAGCATCAGTGAGTTTGCAGGTGACACCAAGCTAGGAGCAGCTGTGGGTGTGCTGGAGGGTAGGAGAGCCCTGCAGAGGGACCTGGCCAGGCTGGATGGGTGGGCAGAGGCCAAGGGGATGAGACTGAACAAGGCCAAGGACAGGGTTCTACACTTTGGCTACAACAACCCCAAGCAGCACCACAGGCTGGGGCCAGAGTGTCTGAGAGCAGCCAGGCAGAGAGGGAGCTGGGGGCGCTGGGAGAGAGGAGCTGAAGAGCAGGCAGCAGTGCCCAGGTGGGCAGCAGAGCCAATGGCATCCTGGGCTGGCTCAGGAGCAGTGTGGGCAGCAGGACAAGGGAGGTTCTTCTGTCCCTGTGCTCAGCACTGCTCAGGCCACCCCTTGAGTGCTGTGTCCAGTTCTGGGCTCCTGAATTGAAGAGAGAATTGGTTTAGTTGTTTGGATAGGGCTGGGTGTTAGGCTGGACTGGATGAGCTTGGAGGTCCTTTCCAACCTAAACCATTCCATGATTCTAAGTCTGACCATTATCAGTATTTACACCTTCATTAATCATAGAAGCAAGCAGGTTGGAAGAGAGCTCCAAGCTCATCCAGTCCAACCTAGAACCCAGCCATATCCAATCAACTAGACCATGGCACTCAAGCATTTTGTCTTGGTTCCCAGTTTTCTAACAGAAAATCTGCTACCTAGCCACTTTATTTATCAGAAGGCTTAGAAAACAGAAGAGAATAAAACTGAGTAGGAAAAAACATCAGGATGAGGTTTTTGGTTTGTTTTTTAGTCTATCTGTCTTACATCAGTAATTATGAAACTTTATAGTTAACATCTAGCTGTAGAAATTTACCTTCCAAAAGCTGTGAGCTGACATTGATGAAGTCAATTTTCTTCCTAAGATACCTCTGGTTGAGTTTCCAGATACAGGAAATGAAGGTGTTCTTCTCCACTGTGCTGCTGGCAACCCATTTGTACACTTTGTCAAAGTGCAGGTCGAATTCAGGACTCTCCTACAAAAGATTACAATCAGAACTAATCAGGCTGGCAAAGACCCTCAAGATCATCCAGCCCAACCTAGCACCTAACACCTTCTAATTAACTAACCCATGGCACTAAGTGCCCCAGCCAGGCTTGGCATCAACACCTCCAGGCACGGCCACTCCACCACCTCCCTGGGCAGCCCATTCCAATGCCAATCACTCTCTCTGCCAACAACTTCCTCCTCACATCCAGCCTAGACCTGCCCTGACACAGCTTCAGGCTGTGTCCCCTTCTTCTGCTGCTGGCTGCCTGGCAGCAGAGCCCAACCCCACCTGGCTACGACCTCCTTTCAGGGAGCTGCAGACAGCAATGAGCTCTGCTCTGAGCCTCCTCTTCTTCAGGCTGCACACCCCCAGCTCCCTCAGCCTCTCCTCATAGTGCTGTGCTCCAGGCCCCTCACCAGCCTTAAAGATGAGACACATTACAGGCTCAACAGCCAGGGAGTCTAGAGACAGGCCAAGGGACAATGGTTTGGAGCTGAGGTAGAGCAGAGTTAGGGTGGAGCTGAAGAAGAAGTTTTTGAGTCTGAGGGTGGTGAGAGGCTGTCTCTTGCCTAGGGGTGTTGAAGGCCAGGTTGGATGAGACCTTGAGCAGCAGAGCTCTGTTGAGAGGTGTCCCTGGGCATGGTGGGGAGGTTGGAGCAGATGATCTCTGAGGTCCCTTCCAACCTGAGCCATTCCGTGATTCTAATTCCCAATTCATGTGCTACAATCCAAGCTGTAGAGCACTGTCTCAAGGAAGCTACTCTTAACTGGGCACTGAGCAGAGCACTAAAGCAGCAGCAGCTGCCCTTACTTTCACAGCATCTTTGGCATCAACCACAGCCAGGTCTCGGAGTGCCCACGCAGTCTGCCTCTTGTAGAAATCCCCCTTGTCAGACTTCTTCACCTTCACCACGTTGACTTGCACTGGTCTTTCTGTTGTCACTGGTGAAGAAAGGGAAAGAGCCACTTCAGAATGCACACATGAAAGGAACCATCTGTGGGGGAGATCTTAACACATTTATCTGATGGAAAGAGACCCTTTGAAATGGTTTCACCTACAATATCCACAGGTCAGTTTAAGCCTCAGTCAACCTGACAGACATCTCTGTACAGCTTGAAGAAATGAACCCAATTTACAGCTATTCCAATTTCATATGGCAGATCTCTGACCACAGTCACATAACCAACAAGGCAGAGAGATTATAGGCAGGATAAAAGCATTTTCTGAGTGTTTTCAGTAAAAAAAAAACCAACATTCCAGCAAGCTAATTTATTGACAGATTGACCCAAAGCTGCCATTTTCTACAGAGATGGAGCATCACAGACATACACTGCCAGGAACTTTAAAACTCAGATCAATTACTGTGCCTTTCCAGGAGCCTTGGACTCTCATCACCTCTATGACTACAAAATCTCCTTTTACTCACTACACAAAGCCTGCTTCAAAAGTCCCACCAGTCCCACACAAATAATTTTGACTCTTCCACTTCAAATTCCAGTGTCACCTGGGGCTAAAAGTGTTTCTTTTTCAGCAAAAGCAGTAAGAGAACTGGAAACTAACAAGTGACTTTCTCCCTCAGACGTGCAAAGCACCCATTTAATACGGAGCGAGAATGAACCTTGCAAACAAAGCTGAGACAAATGCAACTGAATAAAAAAAGCAAGGTGAAGGCAAGACATACAATGTGGTGTTACTCTGTACCTGTGGCACACAAAAAGCAGTTTCTCTTCTTTTTGCCTGCTTTGCAGACATTCACGATGCTCAGCAGGCGTTCATCGTTGGGCGTGAAAATGTCCCTCTGCAGAGCATGCTTGATTGCAGTCATCTTCTCTCAGCCCAAAGATCTGAGCAAGCCAGAACACATCTCAGTATTGTCAAGTGCACATAGCTACAGAAATGCTGTTTGCATGAGAATCCTCTCACAATGTAATACTTCATAGCTGCTGTCTAACACAGCAATCAAGCAGGTTGGAAAAGACCTTCAGGATCATCAAGTCCAACCTAACACCTTCTAATTAACTAACCCATGCCACAGTGCCTCATCCAGCCACCTCCAGGGATGGGGACTCCACCACCTCCCTGGGCAGCCCATTCCAATGCCAATCACTCTCTCTGCCAACAACTTCCTCCTCACATCCAGCCCAGACCTGCCCTGACACAGCTTCAGGCTGTGTCCCCTTCTTCTGTTGCTGGCTGCCTGGCAGCAGAGCCCAACCCCACCTGGCTACAGCCTCCCTGCAGGGAGCTGCAGACAGCAATGAGCTCTGCCCTGAGCCTCCTCTTCTGCAGGCTGCACACCCCCAGCTCCCTCAGCCTCTCCTCACAGGGCTGTGCTCCAGGCCACTCACCAGCCTTATGGAATGACAGACTCAACCAGATTGGAAGAGACCTCTAAGATCATCTAGTCCAAGCTAGCACCTAACCCTTCTCCTTAACTAACCCACGGACTGAGTGCTTCATCCAGCCTCCTCTTAAACACCTCCAGGGATGGGGACTAGGGGCACGCTGGTGCAGAGGAGGTGCCACAGGAACAGGAGGGGAAACTTTGTCCCTGTTTCTCCACCTCCCTGGGGGGCAGCCTGTTCCAATGCCAATCACTCTGTGCAGAACATCCGCCTAACATCCAGCCCATACCTCCTGACTGTCCAGGAAATACAAGGGAAGGGGCCGACAGACTCATTCCATAACACTACTCACTGAGGGCTTAGTCTCAGTGTGTAAGCAGGCAAACATTCCAGTTCTGCGCACTATCGGGTTAGAAATCGAGCGCAGCCTAACTGCGGCACCCCCGAGAACGCCGTTCACAGCCACGCAGCGATGGAAAAGATGAAGCGTTTGACAGGCACACCCAGAAGAGTCTGTCACGGCGGGACCAGCTCCCAGGGACACCGCCTGGCAGCCGCTTCACCGCCTCCCACCTGCAAGCTCTGCACAAGCCGCCCCAGAGTCAACCTTCGCCACGGCCTCCACCGCTCCGTCCCCAGCCCGGGGCACAGGCACGACCAAGCCACCCCGGGCCCGGCCCACGGAAATAAAAAGAGGCAGGGCCCTATATCCGCGGCTGCGGGGAAGGGCGGAGGATGGCAGGGGCGCTTCGCTCTCACCGCGGAGCCGGCACTGGGGTCAGGAAAGGGACCGGGAACGGGAAAGGAGCCGTCTCCAGCCACGGTGCCTCCTCCGGCCGAGGTGTCTCAGGGCCGCGGTGCCTCAGGCCGCGGTACCCCCAGCCGCAGAGCCCCGGCGCCGCGCGCCGCCCGCAGCTGCCGCTTCCGCTCACGTGACGCTAGCAGCGAGAGCGAGGGCTAGGAGGGCTCGGAGGGGCGCACAGCGCCCGCAGCGCCCCCTGCGGGAGGAGGCGGCGCAGCGCCGGCAACGGGCCGCCTGTGACTCACTGTGGCGCCGAGCGCAGGCTGTGAGCGCCTGCGGAGCGGGCAGACAAGCGGCACTGTGTGGCCCTTGGAGGTACGTTTCGAGCTCGGACATACAAAATAATTCAGAACAGAGAAACGTAGAAGTGGAAGCTCTGAGTGGAGAGGTGAACATTATAGGGACAGGCCATAGAACGGTTTAGGTTGGAAGGGAGCTCAAAGCTCAGCCAGTTCCAACCTCCTGCCGTAGCTGAATGGTACACAGCAAATAGTCTCAACTTCTTCTTGTCATGAACTGCAGGTGGGGCCTGAGGAGAGCAGAGCCAAGGGGCAGAATCCCCTCCCTTGCTCTGCTGCCCACACTGCTCTTGCTGCAGCCAGCACATGCTTGGCTGTATACAATTTTCTCTGTATCCTCAATTCTGATGTGAGCTAAAGAGTTAAAAACAAAAAACCACAGGAAAACAAAACCCAGCCTTTTCTGACAGCCTCTGTCCTCTCTCTTCCTCTCAAGCAGCTGGGCATGAAGTTCTTTTTCCTTAACTATCACTCATTCCTTTTCAGGCTGCCACATATTTTCTTTTCACTGGAACAGAAGCGGCTGATAAGGATTCCTCTGTTCCAAGGAAGTCCACACTGTATCCACACTCTCACATATTAATTCACTCAATCCTTCAGTTGAAGCCTTTCATAAGCAAGTTACAAATCCACTCATCATAATCCTTTACTCCTGCAAATTTCTTCCTACTCACTTTTGGAGAGGCCTTACAGAAGAAGCAAATGCTCAGATCTGGTGCTTCATAGAATCAGTCAGGGCTGGAAGGGACCACAAGGATCAGCCAGTTCCAACCCCCCTGCCATGCCCAGGGACACCCTACCCTAGAGCAGGCTGCACACAGCCTCAGCCAGCCTGGCCTGAAACACCTCCAGCCATGGGGCCTCAACCACCTCCCTGGGCAACCCATTCCAGCCTCTCACCACTCTCCTGCTCAACAACTTCCTCCTCACCTCCAGCCTCACTCTCCCCACCTCCAGCTTTGCTCCATCCCCACCACTCCTGTCTCTCCCTAACAGCCTCAAAAGTCCCTCCCCAGCTTTTTTGTAGCCCTCTTCAGATCCTGGAAGGCCACAAGAAGGTCACCTGGGAGGCTCCTCTTCTCCAGACTGCACAGCCCCAACTCTTTCAGTCCTCTGAGCATCCTCGTGGCCCTTCTCTGGACACATTCCAGCACATCCACATCCTCCTTGTAATGGGGGCTCCAGAACTGGATGCAGTACTCCAGGTGGGGTCTCAGCAGAGTGGAGCAGAGGGGGAGAATCACCTCCCTGGCCCTGCTGGCCACACTTCTCCTGATCAGTTTAACAATCTTTTCTGAACAGATGGTTTATGAAATGCTGGGCAGTGAAAGTTAACCAGTCCCCTTTGATGGCAGAAAATGCATCTTTAGGACAAAGGCCAGAGGGAGAGACACAGAAGGCTGAAAGCGTAGAAGCAGATCCTCATGAGTACTAAGCAGTCCCTGTTGTTGGAGGACCAGATTGAGTCATCATTTAGGTAGGTGTCATCGAAGTTGACAATCTTCAAGTCCTTCTGCAGGTACCTGGCGTTCAGTTTGCTTAAGGTTCGAGCAAAGGTGTACTTGGATGCACAGCTGTGTGCTGCCAGGCTGTAGACTTGGTGGAAGTGCATGTCAAAACATGGATTATCCTAAGGAAAAACAACCAGGGAGAGGGAAATCATTGCAGTGCATTGCAGATGCTAGAGAGGCAGTCTGGTGTTCTCTGCCCAGCTCCCTGCAGGGCTTGCTCAGTTGGATGGACTCTGTAAAGGATTATCCGTGGGCAGCAGTGTGCCCTGGTGGCCAAGGCCCGGGGGGCATTCAGAAAAGTGTGGCTGGCAGCTGGAGGGAGGTTCTCCTCCTCCTCTGCTCTGCCCTGCTGAGGCCCCACCTGGAATATTGCATCCAGGTCAGGACTCCCCAGTTCAAGAGGGACAGGGATCTACTGGAGACAGTCTAAGGGAGGGCTGCAAGGATGCTGAAGGGACTGGAGCACTGCTTGGTGAGGAGAGGCTGAGAGCCCTGGGGCTGTTCAGACTGGAGAGGAGCAAGCTGAGAGAGGATCTGAGCAATGTCTATCAATAGGTGAGGCAATCACAGAATCAAGCAGGTAGGAAGAGAGCTCCAAGCTCAGCCAGCCCAACCTAGCACCCAGCCCTGGCCAAGCAACCAGACCATGGCACTAAGTGCCCCAGCCAGGCTTGGCTTCAACACCTCCAGGCACGGCCACTCCACCACCTCCCTGGGCAGCCCATTCCAATGCCAATCACTCTCTCTGCCAACAACTTCCTCCTCACATCCAGCCTAGACCTGCCCTGCCACAGCTTCAGGCTGTGTCCTCTTCTTCTGGTGCTGGCTGCCTGGCAGCAGAGCCCAACCCCAGCTGGCTACAGCCTCCCTGCAGGGAGCTGCAGACAGCAATGAGCTCTGCCCTGAGCCTCCTCTTCTGCAGGCTGCACACCCCCAGCTCCCTCAGCCTCTCCTCACATTCTCCATAACAACTTTTAATGAAATGCTGTTTCCAAACACACATCAAAGTCCATGGGATTAACTCCACTTTCCACTATGAGCTGCAGGTGCAGACTTTTTAATCCCCTGTTATATTCCAGCTCATCCCTCAGACCTCAAGCAGGGAGATCATAGAATCAAGCAGGTTGGAAGAGACCTCCAAGCTCATCCAGTCCAACCTAGTACCCAGCCCTAGCCAGTCAACCAGACCATGGCACTATGTGCCTCATCCAGGCTTTGCTTCAGCATCTCCAGGGATGAAGACTACAGTAAGAAAATCTCTTTTCCTTCCCCTACCCCAGCAGTGCAAATGCAATATGGAGCCTTTCATATGCAACAAAACCAACATTTCCTTGAAGGTCTGATTTAGGTTTTGGGGGTTTTGTACATAACTTTATTTCCCAGACAATGCACTTTAACACTTGCACCCCAGATCTCAATACACAGTGAAGCATGCTCTAAGTGTTTAATCACACACAACACTTACAGTGTCTGCTTCCTTCCCATCAATCATCTCCAGGTCTTTCAAAAACCACTTTTCCACTATTTCATATTTCTCCTCTCGATCCACTTGCAAGTGTTTAACCATACAGATCTCTACTTCCTCACTTCTAGTCACTGCAAGAAAAAAAAAGAACAAACCCAAGTTTAGATATGAAAGCACTTCCCAAAAGGTCCAATAATAGCAGACTTAATCAGACTTACATCTCAGATCATGTCAGTGGTGGCAGGCAGGGCTGTAAAGGGCTGCAAAGGGCATAGCAGTTCTATTTTGCCCACACAGCAGGCACAGCACCATCAGGCCACAAGACCTGTCAGCTTTTAGTAGGTTTAGGATTTACTTCACCCATCCTGCAGAAAAGAGAATCTTGTCTGTGCAAGATTCATCTAATTTCATTAGCAGGGCAGTGGAAACCTCACTCTGGCACTGGACCACAGAATCATAGAATGGTTTAGGTTGGAAGTGACCTCCAAAGCTCATCCAGTCCAACCCTCTCCGCAGTCAGCAGGGACATCCTCAAGGGCTGCACAGAGCCCTGTTGAGCCTCACCTTGACTATTTCCAGGGATGGGGCCTTCACCACCTCCTTAGATCTGTATGGATAATGCACTTACCCTACCTCTCTGAAACTGTATGGATAATGCACTTATCCTATGCACTTTGAGAGGGGAATCTTTCGGAGTGCTGGAGGCAGCCAGGCAGAAGACTGCTCCCAAGGCTCTGTCTTTACTTGTGCTAGGTATGGATGTTCTCTTGTGAAGCTGTCAGCTTTTTAAAGCACAACACTTCCCTATAAAACATGTAATTAGGCCACTTAACAACAGTAACATGCAAAACATTTCCTACAGCTTCAAGCTGCCCAGGGCTACCTTTGTAGAAATGGCTACTTTCCAGTTTAGGCAGGACAGGAGAGTAAAAAAAGAGCAAGGAAGACATTCTCTGCAGTAACTACCATCATTAATGGATCACACTCACTGCTTTGACTGGATTCCTGTAACACACAATGCTGAGTGTGAACAGCACTGGAGCCTGAACAGTCTCCTGCACATCCAGTCTGATGGCTGCAGGGCTGGCCACTTCCACAAGCCACCCCATAGCCTAAGGTAAGGTTGAGATGTCTGGCAGGAGCTTTCAGCAGCATAACACAAGGCTGGAGCAGATTCCTTTTATGTCTAAATACTGCCTGAACTTAATTAAACTTACTTTGAAACTTGACCTCATTTGATCTTATTCCCCTTAAAATATCTCTTACTTCCCTTACTTAAATGTCTCTTACTTCCTAAAGCCTGGCTGGGGCACTTAGTGCCATGGTCTGGGTGATTGGCCAGGGCTGGGTGCTAGGTTGGGCTGGATGAGCCTGGAGGTCCCTTTCAACCTGCTTGATTCTATGATTCTCACCTGCCTAGAAGAAAATGGCTGTTAAAGACAAGCAGAGGAGATTTGTTGGGGGTGTTCCTTCTGTCCACTGCAAAGGAAAAGAAAAGTGGAAAACATATAAATGTATGACAATTTCTCTCATCCTATCACTTCCCTGCCTGGGCAATGACTCTATGAAATACAAACCACTCTTGCTTTGGGGGTTGTGCTTTTTTTCTGGCCCTATCAGTCACAGCAGCTCAATGATTTTTAACCACAGGACCAAAGATGACTGTGGGGCAGACTGTGGATGAAGTCTACCTGGACTTCAGCAAAGCCTTTGACACTGTTTGCCACAAGCAACTCCTGGCACAGCTGGCAGCTCCTGGCTTGGGCAGATTCACTCTGGTATGGGTCAAGAAGTGGCTGGAGGGCTGGGCCCAGAGAATGGAGGTGAATGGTGCCACATGCAGCTTTCAGACACTGGAAGGCCACAATAAGGTCTCCTTGGGACCTTACCATCTACCATGCCATTCTATTAAGCTCCAGAATCTTTCTTAGGGGAGGACACAGCTTCACAGAGCAATGGGCAATGCCTTCATAGGCTGTAAACTATTTCTTACAGCCTTCTATGTACTGAACACCTTTTTCATAGTCTCTGATGGACAATACAGTGCAATCCCTACCATTCTTCTCAGGTGTGGGTTGTGTAAACCCCTGGAATGTGGTTGCACTTCAGCTTTGCATTCTTCCCAGCTTTATGAAGCATTTAGTGAAAGGATGCTCTTAACATCAGGCACATAGCACAAAATAAAGACTGTGCAATTATCACAGAACCACAGAAACATCCAGGTTGGAAAAAAACTTCAGGATCACTGGATGGTCTTTTTGGTCCCTTCCAACCCTGACTGATTTTGTGATTCTAATCATTTTGGTTTCTGAGGTAAATGCTCAGCTGGGGACAGCCACAGAAGGGGTGTCTGAGCACTGGAAAGCTTCTCCTGTGTCTAACTTCTGCCAAAACAACCAGGAGAGTGCAGGTCCTAACCTGTACCCTCCAGAAGAACCTGCACCCCCTGTGATGTGTGTGCTCCTCAGAGCTGTGAGGTTGCTGCTCTCCATGGATGCACAAACCCCACAGCAGCAAAGCCCACAGAGGCCAAGAAGATGTCATGTCACAGCCACACCTGGTGCTGCTTTCTGACCTTCCCTCATTTTTTTGCCTGCAGATGGAAGTTCAGAAGGGACTGAAACCCTCCAGCTCTCTGGGTGCTGTCTGTGGCCATCACTCCCTCTTTTCTTTCAGAGGGCAACTCTTTGCTTTGCCTCCCTCCTGCCAGTGAAGAATTCAGGCAATGACTCCCCTTCCCCTTACACCCCTCTGGGATTCTTTATTTGATTCACAGAATCACAGACACATCCAGGTTGGCAAAGCCCCTCAGGACCACCAAGCCCAACCTAGAACCCTACTCTACAAGATTCACCTTAAACTATCTCCCTAAGCAAGATTTTGCTGTAATACAGACTTCCAAAGGCACAGGCTTTGCCTGTACTCTGACTGATTAGTTCTGTCTTTCTCTCTTATGGCAACTTGAAATCAGAAGGAATATACTGAGGTTGCAGTGCAGGGATAAGACTTTAGATAATGTGTTCTGCTCCCACAGAATCACAGCAGTAGCTGCTGGCAGATGAATGCAATCCATCTTTCACAGTCAGATTTCCACTCCATTCACCACTTACTTGACTATGCATGAACATATTAAGAGAGTTTAATATTGGATAGGGGAGAGATCCCACTCTTAATACTCCACACAATTTCCCCTTTATGTCTTCAGGGAATTCCAACCAGCTAATCCATGTAGGGGCTGTAATGGCTTGTTCTCCACCTTGAAAAGAAGTTCTCTTTAAAAGACTTTTAAGGGTACCCCACCTGGAGTACTGCAGCCAGTTCTGGCCCCCCATTACAAGAAGAATATGAAGATGCTGGAGAGTGTCCAGAGCAGGGCCAGGAGGATGCTCAGAGGCTGCAGCAGCTCTGCTGTGAGCACAGACTGAAAGAGTTGGGGCTGTGCAGGCTGGAGCAGAGGAGGCTCCCAGGTGACCTTCTTGTGGCCTTCCAGGATCTGAAGTGGGCTACAAAAAAGCTGGGGAGGGACTTTTGAGGGTGTCAGGGAGTGCCAGGAGTGGGGGGAATGGAGCAAAACTGGATGTGAGGAGGAAATTGTTGAGCACGAGAGTGGTGAGAGCCTGGAACAGGTTGCCCAGGGAGGTGGTTGAGGCCCCATGGCTGGAGGTGTTTCAGGCCAGGCTGGCTGAGGCTGTGGGCAGCCTGCTCTAGGGTAGGGCATGGCAGGGGGGTTGGAACTGGCTGCTCCTTGTGGTCCCTTCCAACCCTGACTGATTCTATGATTCTATTCTATAGGTACATAATGTTATTTCTTCTCTTTGGGTATTTCCTAACAGCAAACTGCTTGGCTCTACCACATGCCACTAAACATACTTCTGCTGGAGAGCTCTGATTAACTACGAATCAGGTTGGCATCCCTGTGCACTTAGGCACTCTATGGCAAGCAGGAACCCACTTCCTAAAATCACATCTACAGTTTAAGAATACAAAGCCTGTCCTACTAAAACTCCATGAGTGCAGGGAACATAACTTGCTCAGTATTTCTAATAACTTGGAAAACAAATGAAGGCTTCAGATGTTCAGCAAGATGATGACCACAGAGGACAGCTGACATGACCCTGGACTGGATGTTAACCTAACCCATGTCTCAAGTACAGAATCAAGCAGGTTGGAAGGGAGCTCCAAGCTCAGACAGCCCAACCTAGCACCCAGCCCTGGCCAAGCAACCAGACCATGGCACTAAGTGCCCCAGCCAGGCTTGGCTTCAACACCTCCAGGCACGGCCACTCCACCACCTCCCTGGGCAGCCCATTCCAATGCCAATCACTCTCTCTGCCAACAACTTCCTCCTCACATCCAGCCTAGACCTGCCCTGCCACAGCTTCAGGCTGTGTCCCCTTCTTCTGGTGCTGGCTGCCTGGCAGCAGAGCCCAACCCCAGCTGGCTACAGCCTCCCTGCAGGCAGCTGCAGACAGCAATGAGCTCTGCCCTGAGCCTCCTCTGCTGCAGGCTGCACACCCCCAGCTCCCTCAGCCTCTCCTCACAGGGCTGTGCTCCAGGCCCCTCCCCAGCCTTGCTGCCCTTCTCTCAACACCTTCCAGCACCTCAACATCTCTCTGCAATGGAGGAGCCCAGAACTGGACACAGTTCTACAGAAAGGATTTCTACCTGTTCTGGGTACCTTGAACCTGGAGAGGAAGCAGGCTGGAAGAAGCATTTATCTAACTGCTATGCTGCACTCAAGTCGGACTACTGGGTTGAATCTAAGTGCTTGTGGAGGAGAGAATTTCTCTGTCGCTCCTTTCAGTGCCGTGAGGCTAAAAGGAACAAACCTTGCTCTAAAACCGCTATGAAACAGATGCACGAAATCAAATTAAGAGCCGGCTAATTGAGTTAATCAAGGCAATCTTGTTTCCCTTGCAGTTCGTGCTAATTGCTAACTCAAACTGCAGGTACTTAAGTCACGAGTGCTGTGCATTGCCCCTAAGTAATTGGTACGCATTTAGAACGCGAGACTAAGGCAATCGGTAGTGCAGCAGCTCCAGAAGTTACCAATGTTTCCTGCAAGGTTAACGCTTTCTTATGGAAAGCCTCCTTAGATCCATGGCAAGGCGTTGCTCTGCCAGGCGGAGTCGAGGCAGCGACAGCTCCGCCGCGTCCCGGGCGCTTTCGGCGCTCAAGCTCCGCGTTTCCCGGCCATACCGAATCCCAAGCCGCACAGAGCCCGGCTTCTGAAGGCTGGGGACGGCGAGCTGGGCTTCGCCTCCTGCTGCGTCCCGGCGGGAGCTGCAGCCGCCCCGCTCCGCTCCCTCACGTACCCCGGCACCCATCCGCGCCCCTGCCCGCCAGCCCTCGTACCTGCGGCGCACAGGTAGCAGCGCCCTGCGCCCGAGCCCTCCACCTCGATGAACTCGTGCAGCCTCTGCCGCCGGGGCCCGAACAGCGTCTTCGTCAGGTCCTCCTTCAACAGCGAGGACATCGCCCCCGCACCGAGGAGCTGCTCAGCGGCGGGCCCGGGCCCCGGCCCCTCGCATCCCGCGACAGCCGCTCCTCAACGGACACCCGCAGGGAACCGCGCCCGAAGCCGTCCCGAGGCTATGCCGGGGCCCTGGCCGCGGGGGAGGCATGGCCGGCGGCGACCCGCGGCGGAGCCCCTCTCCCGCTCCGTCAACCGCCGGCGCCGCCGGGACCACTGAGGCTGCGGCCGCCGGCGCGGAGAGCAGCCAGGCCGAGGAGCCCGCCCCCGCTCTGTCCCTCCCACCCTCCTGCCGGTAGGGTCCCAAGGCCTCATTCGGTGGATCTAAAGTCCCTATGGTACCGGGAGCGGGCGGGGCCCGGGCCCGGGCCAGGGGCCGCGGCGAGGCGGGGACGCCGTCGGGGCGGCTGCGCGGGCTCCGAGTCCCGGCGCATGGGAGGTGTGAGGGACAGCGCGGAGCGGGCCCGCCGAGGGCTGCCGGTTGGTGCCAGCCTGCCTTGTCACAGGTAAAAAGCGATGGTGGAACATACGAGAGGAGGCCGCAGGCCTTGTGGCTGCTGCTGAGTGCTAGGAGGCTGGAGCCAGGCTCTGCTGGGCGATGCCCGATGGCAGCAAAGGGGCAGTGGTGGCAGCTGAGGCAGATGAAGTTTCATGTAAACATGAGGAGGAATTTTTCCCCTGTGAGGGTGCCAGAGCCCTGGCACAGGCTGCCCAGGGGGGCTGTGGAGTCTTCCTCTCTGGGGATATTCCAAACTCAGCTGGATGTGTTCCTGTGTGATCTGCTCTGGGTGATCCTGCTCTGGGAAAGGGGTTGGACTGGATGAGCTTTGGAGATCCCTTCCAACCTGTGCTGGTTTGAGGTTTTTTGGAATATTTTAGTGAGAGAAATCGTTAGCTGTGACAAGAAAGAAAAGAAAACCCAGCAGCACTCTGTATCACTCATTCTCCTGCTGGGAAACACAACTAGTCAAAGTGCAGATGAGGCACTCACTGCTCACACACTGCTCAGTTCATTCTCAGGTTCTGCTCCTTCTCTCTGGCAGCGTGTGTGTGGTTGCATCAGCCTTAACTCTAATCTGACCTAACCCTTATTTCCCCCTAACGTTCTTCTTGTCTTTTTGACATCTCACCTCAGATCTCTTCAGATTTATCACATGAGATATAGGGGAACTGATCTGGTTATGTGTCCAATTCTGGGCCCCTCCACTGCAGAGAGATGTTGAGGTGCTGGAAGGTGTTGAGAGAAGGGCAGCAAGGCTGGGGAGGGGCCTGGAGCACAGCCCTGTGAGGAGAGGCTGAGGGAGCTGGGGGTGTGCAGCCTGCAGAAGAGGAGGCTCAGGGCAGAGCTCATTGCTGTCTGCAGCTCCCTGCAGGGAGGCTGTAGCCAGCTGGGGTTGGGCTCTGCTGCCAGGCAGCCAGCAGCAGAAGAAGGGGACACAGCCTGAAGCTGTGGCAGGGCAGGTCTGGGCTGGATGTGAGGAGGAAGTTGTTGGCAGAGAGAGTGATTGGCATTGGAGTGGGCTGCCCAGGGAGGTGGTGGAGTTGCCGTGCCTGGAGGTGTTGAAGCCAAGCCTGGCTGGGGCACTCAGTGCCATGATCTGGTTGATTGGGCAGGGCTGTGTGCTAGGTTGGGCTGGCTGAGCTTGGAGCTCTCTCCCAACCTGCTTGATTCTATGTATTTATTTCACCTCTTACCTGTAAGAGGCCACCATTTTCAGGTGGGACTTCACTGTGTTCTGCCTGCTGAAGTCCTCTGGATGATGTAGATTTGATCTCCAACTCCTGACAAGAAGCACACCCTTACAGTGCATCTTGCACTAGCAGCAGCTTTCCTGTTGCTCTCTGCTTGAAATAAATCAAGGAAAATCTGACATTCAGAATAATCTCTCAGAGCTCCCAATGAGTCCTGTAGCCTGACACAGATATTTGATGTTTTCATTTAAATTAAGCTTTATATTCCTATAGCTACTATTTCTGTTTGAGGTTTCAGCCAGGCATGATTTTCTCTGTCAACAGTTTATTGTCTGTAAGTATTGTCCACAGCTTTAGGGCTCCAGACCACGTTTTTAACATCCTAGATGTGATTTGAAACTAGAAGTCATGGAAAACATTCTGCAAAGAGCTGGCCCTACAAAGGGGCCTCCAAAGCTGAGGTCAGAAAAATGATTCTAAATGCTTATCACCTGTTTTTCTCCCTCTTGTCACTAATGATTTACTTCTCCCCTGTCTCTTTTCCCACTGGCATTTATAGATGATCTAGCTCCAAGTTGTGGATGGTTATTCACATGGGTTTATAGCAGTGCCAATAAAATTAGATCCCCGTACAGTGGAGGGTACACCTGGGTTGGAAGCAGCAGAGATAAGAGCATTTTGTGGAGTGCTGTTGAGGGAGGTATGGATTGAATCACTTGGTTGTAAAAGAGAAGCATAGACATACAGGCTGGAGAAGATACCAGCTGGCTCAAATGTTCTTACAGAACTACTTTTCTCCTCTATTCTTTTTGGGATCCCATTAAAAGAGTCTTCTGCCAACCTCAGTGCTAGGTTGGGCTGGCTGAGCTTGGAGGTCTCTTCCATCTGCATGAGTCTGATTCTATGAAAAGAGTTTATTTGTGATTTTATTCACCCAAAACCCACGTGAAGGCTACTTTATCATCCTCAAACTATAATTATGCCCCTCACTGGGATAAAGGATGAGACACTGTGCCAATGTCCCCTTCAAAGCTTCCCTTCCAACAGAAAATGCATAGTTGTTCTTCAGAGAGCAGTAAGCAGGTGCTGGTTTATGGAAGCAATTCAGAAGTAGATTATGAAACATAATAATTAGGAAGTCTCTGATTCTTCTTTGGTAGAATCACAGAATCAAGCAGGTTGGAAGAGAGCTCCAAGCTCAGCCAGCCCAACCTAGCACCCAGCCCTGGCCAAGCAACCAGACCATGGCACTAAGTGCCCCAGCCAGGCTTGGCTTCAACACCTCCAGGCACGGCCACTCCACCACCTCCCTGGGCAGCCCATTCCAATGCCAATCACTCTCTCTGCCAACAACTTCCTCCTCACATCCAGCCCAGACCTGCCCTGCCACAGCTTGAGGCTGTGTCCCCTTCTTCTGCTGCTGGCTGCCTGGCAGCAGAGCTGAACCCCAGCTGGCTACGGCCTCCCTGCAGGGAGCTGCAGACAGCAATGAGCTCTGCCCTGAGCCTCCTCTTCTGCAGGCTGCACCCCCCCAGCTCCCTCAGCCTCTCCTCACAGGGCTGTGCTCCAGGCCCCTCCCCAGCCTTGCTGCCCTTCTCTGGATGCCTTCCAGTACCTCAGCATCTCTCTTGAATGGAGGAGCCCACAACTGGACCACTCTTCTCTGAAGAATCTAATTCTTCTCTGAAGAATTTGCACATGTTGAATTTTGCACATGTGTGAGATAGAAGTGAGGCCCTTAAGTCAGCTTAGGTAAGAGTTTAGGTTCCCTGCTCAGTAAAGGGCCTGATAACACACTGATGAATTGGAGCCACATTTAATTAACAGCATCATATCCTGGCATGGTGGAGTCAGCACTTTGTCACTCAGACATCACCCATTCAGTGTCATACAGCTCCCTTTGTGGAGGTGAAACCCTGGAAACAGGAGTAAACTAAAGTAAAAAGAACAGTAATTAAAGAAAGATTAAGGTTTCCAAAACCCCTGTGAGGTCCTAGGCAGACAAAATATTTGATCTCCTGACAGCTGGAAGCTTGTGAAAGCCTAGCTCAGGATTTTGACAGCTGTGTTTAAAACTGACTCTTAAAAGTGTGGTTTCTATAAATACAGGGGAGGAGGCACAGCAGAGAGTTGCACTGACCAAGTTGTCAGAGAACCTGTCCTGGAAGGCTAAGAGGAACCAGAATAGGCTCTGAGATCCTCTGTCTCTTTCCCAGCTCCCTGGGAAGATCTGGAAGCCTTTCAAGGGCTGAGCAGTTCCAACACTGCCACAAAGAAGCCAGGGATGAGCTTGAAATTTCAATTCCCCTGCAGTGGGTAGCACAGACTTGCCCTAGGGCTCCAGATTGCCTACTTGGAAGTGAGGCAAAACCATTTTGTGCCTAAACTTCTCCAATGTTCTGATTCTCCTGAATGAATTAATTGCCCAGAAGCATCCTCGTGAAGAGTTTCCCAACCCAATTAGAACCCAAATTTAGCTAATTTGCATAGAGTTGTGGGTGGGGCTTTCCAGAAATAAAATTAACTACATGCTTTATAATTCCTGCTTTGTTAATTGCCACAACTAAATTAACACCTTGATAATTACACTTGAAGTAGAATCCTATAATCAAGCAGGTTGGAAGAGAGCTCCAAGCTCAGCCAGCCCAACCTAGCACCCAGCCCTGGCCAAGCAACCAGACCATGGCACTAAGTGCCCCAGCCAGGCTTGGCTTCAACACCTCCAGGCACGGCCACTCCACCACCTCCCTGGGCAGCCCATTCCAATGCCAATCACTCTCTCTGCCAACAACTTCCTCCTCACATCCAGCCTAGACCTGCCCTGGCACAGCTTCAGGCTGTGTCCCCTTCTTCTGGTGCTGGCTGCCTGGCAGCAGAGCCCAACCCCAGCTGGCTACAGCCTCCCTGCAGGGAGCTGCAGACAGCAATGAGCTCTGCCCTGAGCCTCCTCTTCTGCAGGCTGCACACCCCCAGCTCCCTCAGCCTCTCCTCACAGGGCTGTGCTCCAGGCCCCTCCCCAGCCTTGCTGCCCTTCTCTCAACACCTTCCAGCACCTCAACATCTCTCTGCAATGGAGGAGCCCAGAACTGGACACAGCACTCCAGGTGTGGCCTGAGCAGTGCTGAGCACAGGGGCAGAAGAACCTCCCTTGTCCTGCTGCCCACACTGCTCCTGAGCCAGCCCAGGATGCCATTGGCTCTGCTGCCCACCTGGG
Organism: Tricholaema leucomelas; assembly: GCA_013400475.1. Taxonomy (NCBI): domain Eukaryota; kingdom Metazoa; phylum Chordata; class Aves; order Piciformes; family Lybiidae; genus Tricholaema lacrymosa; species Tricholaema leucomelas. Next base: position 80,796 of record WAAF01015429.1, read on the forward strand.
CACTGCTGCCTCCTCTTCAGCTCCTCTCTCCCAGCACCCCCAGCTCCCTCTCTGCCTGGCTGCTCTCAGCCACTCTGTCCCCAGCCTGTAGTGCTGCTTGGGGTTGTTGTGGCCAAAGTGCAGAACCCTGCCCTTGGCCTTGTTCAGTCTCATCCCCTTGGCCTCTGCCCACCCATCCAGCCTGGCCAGGTCCCTCTGCAGGGCTCTGCTACCCTCCAACAGCTCCACAGCTGCTCCTAGCTTGGTGTCATCTGCAAACTCACTGCTGCTGGACTCAATCCCCTGCTCCAGATCATCAATGAAGTAAATTATGTTTTGCTGCCACCGCACTGTCCTTGGATGTTGGTCTTTGCATGTTGTCTGGTTTTGACTACACTCAGTGTTTTCTTCAAGAGTTACCCAGAGCAGCAACCTTAACAGATACTCTGTGACAAACCTCTTCATCCTTTCTAATAATGATTTTCATCTCCACCCCTGTAGCATCTAGTAATAAATTCCCTCTTTCTTGGCACAAGAACCGTTCTCTTCCCTCGTGAAAACTGGACATTAGTATTAATGTGGACAGTCAATTACTTCAGATTAAGGTGGATTTATATTTAAAATCAATACATCAACTTGCTGCAAAGGGCTCTTAAAACCTTCTAAACTTCTGCTGGGTATCTAATCCATGTGTTAAAAATTCATAGAGTCGGGAATCTGTGCCCCTGCAGCAGTGATGTGGCTGCTGGCGTTAGGGGATGGGCACATACCTGACAGCTGTGTGGCTTTCAATGTGTTTTATCCACTACAGGTCTTTATCAGTTCTCCTTCTGTCAGCTGCTTGAACAGGTTAAACTCTTGCACATTTAGAGAAGTAAAACATGGAAAATCTGGGAGGAAATTCAGTTTGTCAGAGGGGAGAAAAGGACCCCACAGGAAGGCTGCAGAGGGACTTTGCATCAGGGGCTCTAGAGACAGGCCAAGGGGCAATGGTTTGGAGCTGAGGCAAAGCAGGGTGAGAGTGGAGCTGAGGAAGGAGTTGTTGAGTGTGAGGGTGCTGAGAGTGTGGCCCAGGCTGCCCAGGGAGCCTATGGCTGTCTCCTTGGTGGAGATGTTGCAGGCCAGGCTGGATGAGGCCTTGAGCAGCTGAGTGTAGCTGAGAGGTGTCCCTGGGCATGGTGTGGAGGTTGGAGGAGATGAGCTCTGAGCTCCCTTCCGAACTCAACCATTCCATGATTTTGTGATCCTAATTCCCAATTCATGTGGTACAATCCAAGCTGTAGAGCACTGTCCCAAGGAAGCTAGCTCTCAACTTGGCACTGAGCAGAGCACTGAAGCAGAGGCAGCTGCCTTTACCTTCACAGCCATTCTGTGAAAGAGGTGTAAGGGAGTGGTGGGCACAGCTGCAAGTGCTTTCAGCGGTGGCTGGTGTTGTCCAGGAACAGCTTTAGTCAAGGGTAGGGTACAGAGTTCATTATAAGGGTAGATAAGTGAAAGGTAGTGACCCAACTTTTGCAGGCTACGTGACCTGATCTTAAACTAGTTCCAAGCTTCCTCCTCAGAGAACATTTTCCAGTTGAGCTGGAGTGCTGGCCATGGAAGGACCTACTCACAAGACTAGTAGGTCACTCATCTTTCTAAAGGCAGCATCAGCCCACTCTAGCTCATCTCACCTGAGCCACTCTATGAATCTACCCAGAGCCACAACTCTTGATCTCTTTTTATGCCCACATGACTGCCTGGTGGACGTGGGGCAGGCTGTGGATGGAGTCTGCCTGGACTTCAGCAGGGCCTTTGACACTGTCTGCCATAGCAAACTCCTGGCCAAGCTGGCAGCCATGGCTTGGACAGGGGCACTCTGTGCTGGGTTAGGAACTGGCTGGAGGGTAAGGCCCGGAGAGTGGTGGTGAATGGAGCCACATCCAGCTGGCAGCTGGCACCAGGGGTGTGCCCCAGGGATCAGTGCTGGGCACAGGCCTGTTCAGTATCTTCATTGCTGATCTAGATGTGGGGATTGAGTCCAGCATCAGTAAGTTTGCAGACAACACCAAGTTGGGAGCAAGTGTGGATTTGTTGGAGGGCAGGAGGGCTCTGCAGAGGGACCTGGGCAAATGGGCACAGTCCAATGCCATGAGATTTAACAAGGCCAAGTGCCAGGTTCTGCACTTCAGCCACAACAACCTCATGCAGTGCTGCAGGCTGGGGACAGAGTGGCTGAGTTAGGAACTGGCTGGAGGGCCAGGCAGAGAGGGAGCTGGGGGTGCTGGGAGAGAGGAGCTGAAGAGGAGGCAGCAGTGCCCAGGTGGGCAGCAGAGCCAATGGCATCCTGGGCTGGCTCAGGAGCAGTGTGGGCAGCAGGACAAGGGAGGTTCTGCCCCCATGCTCAGCACTGCTCAGACCTCTGCCCACCCATCCAGCCTGGCCAGGCTCTCCTACCCTCCAACAGCTCCACAGCTGCTCCTAGCTTGGTGTCATCTGCAAACTCACTGATGCCAAACTCAATTTCCTGATGGTCCAGATCATCAGCTCTTTTGGATGGTGGAATTCATGTACAGCCATGACTTACCTCTGCAGAGCACAAGATTTCTTCCTCAGTGGATTGTTAAATACTGCAGCTCCTATCCACTTTGTGGTACACAATGTTGGGCACTAAGTGTTGTCAGGATGCTATCTGCTTGAGGAGACTTGCTCTTGATTTTACTTGTTTAGTCCTCTGTTGTGGTCTGCCTGTGTGTGCTGACCCTGTGTATATGTGCTGCCTTATTCAGTTCCAGGAGAGGTAACCAGATGTAATGATCCACCTGCACAGTTCACAACAAATTCATTCTACCACGAGGATGAGCAGAGGGCTGAAGCAGCTCTCCTATGAGGAGAGACTGAGGGAGTTGGGGTTGTGCAGTCTGGAGAGGAGAAGGCTCCCAGGTGACCTTATTGTGGCCTTCCAGTATCTTAAGTGGGCTACATGAACAGTGGGGAGGGTCTTTTTAGGCTGTCAGGTTGTGACAGGACTGGGGGGAATGGAACCAAGCTGGAAATGGGGAGATTCAGCCTGGATGTTAGGAAGAAGTTGTTCAGCATGAGGGTGGTGAGAGGCTGGAAGGGGTTGCCCAGGGAGGTGGTGAAAGTCTGATGCCTGGAGATGTTTAAGGCCAGGCTGGCTGAGGCTGTGTGCAACCTGCTCTAGTGTGAGGTGTCCCTGGCCATGGCAGGGGTGTTGGAACTGGCTGATCCTTGTGGTGCCTTCCAACCCTAATTCTATGATTCTGCCTTTTCCTCTATTCTTGAAGCAGCAGGGAGAAAATAAATCAGATCTGGTAGCTCAGCATCATTCAGGCCTAGACTCTGTAGTGGACTGAACAAGCAGCAAAGGAGCTGCTGTTCAAAGCTGAAGCTCAGAAGATTGTAGCTGTTGGCAGGGTTGTGATTTCTGTAGTAGGAAGCACCCAAACAAAACTGTTTTCTGTCAAATGTTCCACAGGCTGCACATTATTGTGCTTTATAAAGAATCTCTTGTGTACATTAAGATGTGCTTCAGTACTTTTCCTGCAGAAGAACAAATTCATAGAACCATAGAATCAAGCAGGTTGGAAGAGAGCTCCAAGCTCAGCCAGCCCAACCTAGCACCCAGCCCTGGCCAAGCAACCAGACCATGGCACTAAGTGCCCCAGCCAGGCTTGGCTTCAACACCTCCAGGCACAGCCACTCCACCACCTCCCTCTCAGACATTGCCCCATGGCTACTTTTTTACAATGTGAAGTGCCTGTGGTGAGAGCCTGGCAGGGGTTGCCCAGGGAGGTGGTGGAAGCCTCACCCTTGAAGGTGTTTAAGGCCAGGCTGGATGAGGCTCTGGCCAGCCTGATTTAGTGTGAGGTGTCCCTGCCCATGGCAGGGGGGTTGGAACTGGCTGATCCTTGTGGTCCCTTCCAGCCCTTTAGAATTGTCAATCTAAAGGTAGGACCCATCCACATAATTGCAGAGCCCAACATTTTCATCTTCTCCTCCTTGCAGAACAAAGATTTTGGAAAGCTTTACTGAAGAGTTGCTCCAAGTAAAGAAGGCAGCAAGGCTGCAGGCAGGTGATCCATCAGACAGCTGCTGGTAAATAATTAATCACTAATACTGCTGCCCCATCTACATAACTGCTGCATTTATGCAAATATCATTTCGAAGGAGAAAGCTTTTGCCTGGAGTGTGCAACATTATTGATGTTTCTGATGGTTTACCCTGCTCAAGCTGTTGTTCCTGCCCTCAGTGCAGGAGGCCTCATCTAGCTGCTAGCAGGTGCCCATCTTGAGGGACCTGTGCTTGGCAATCTTTGCTGTGCTGTGACAGAGGAGCAACTGACAGCACTGGGCAGTGCTGTAAGCTCCGGGGAAGCTTGGCCCTTCTCTAGATGTCACAGTGCACTTATACTGAAGTATTGCACTGTGCTCACTACAGGGCAGACAGTGAGGGGCTGCAGCATCTCCAGAGCAGGGCAGCGAGGCTGCGGAAGGGCCTGGAGCAGCTGGGCTGTGAGGAGGGGCTGAGGAAGCTGAGGGGGTGCAGGGTGGAGAGGAAGAGGCTGAAGGCAGAGCTCATTGCTCTCTACAGCTCCCTGCAGGGAGGTTGGAGTGAGGAGGGGGCAGCATCTGCTCTTGGTGGCAAGGAACAGGAGCAGAGGAAATGCTTCCAAGCTGTACAAGGGGAGGTTCAGGCTGGGTGCTAGGAAATATTTCTTCCCAGAGAGGGTTCTTCAGACATTGGCATGGTCTGCCCAGGGTAGTGCAGGAGTCACCATCCCTGGGGGTGTTCCAGCAACCTGTGGAGCTGGCACTTAGGGACATGATTTGGTGTTGAGCCTGCAGTGCTGGGTTCAGGTTAGGGCTGGGTGATCATGGAGGCCTCTTCTAAGCAGATCAGACATATCTAATGTGAGAGGCTGAGGGAGCTGGGGGTGTGCAGCCTGCAGAAGAGGAGGCTCAGGGCAGAGCTCATTGCTGTCTGCAGCTCCCTGCAGGGAGGCTGTAGCCAGCTGGGGTTGGGCTCTGCTGCCAGGCAGCCAGCAACAGAAGAAGGGGACACAGCCTGAAGCTGTACCAGGGCAGGTCTAGGCTGGATGTGAGGAGGAAGTTGCTGGCAGAGAGAGTGATTGGCATTGGAATGGGCTGCCCAGGGAGGTGGTGGAGTGGCCGTGCCTGGAGGTGTTGAAGCCAAGCCTGGCTGGGGCACTTAGTGCCATGGTCTGGTTGCTTGGCCAGGGCTGGGTGCTAGGTTGGGCTGGCTGAGCTTGGAGCTCTCTTCCAACCTGCTTGATTCTGTGATTCTATATTCTGTGACGCTGTGCTGCTGCACTGAGAGGGCTGTGAATGTTTCTCATAGTGAAGCAGCAGCTTGGCTTGAGTCTTTGCGTTCTTTCACTGAGGAAAGCAATCAGCAGGGGGGAACAAAGTAGTTTCCTGATGCAATTTACCCAGGGCATTCCCGTTGTAATCCAAGTGTAGGTTTTATATCCTGGTATGCCAGGCACTGAAATTACTTTTGCTCTCTGCAAAGAACTTTGAAGTAAGAAACTGACTTCTCATCTCTGAGAATGGAGAAATGGGGCAACTTACTGACCCTTTTAGGAGGCTGCATTGTATCTGTAGGATACTTTGTGGTCTCTGGTGATAGCCCAGAAGTGCTTTTGGTTATTGGTGTGTTTAATGCCATAGATAGGAATGCAAGGAGAGACTTCACAGAATTATTTAATGGGATCAAATAATGGTTCTAGATGGCTATGGGTATTTTTAATCAGGCTCTTTTGTCAATGCTAAGCAAATAGAAGTCAATATTCAATATTTGCAGAGATAAATCCAGCTCCAAATGATGGCCAAGCTACTCTGCAGTGATGCAGTTCAATCTGAAGAGGTCAAAGGGAGCATTCTGTCTGTTTTAGCAGAGTGAACTGCTTCCTGGTGGTTATGGTGTTGTGGGTTTCTTTGTCTAAAGAACTTAGCCACAACATCACAGTCTAGGAGCCTTCTTCTTCCAACACTATGGAAGTAGTAAATGTGATAGAATCACAAAATGCTACAGGTGGGAAGAGACCTCCAGAGCTTATCAAGTCCAACTCTCTGCCAGAGCAGGATCACCCAGGTCAGGTCATACAGGAGCACATCCAGGCAGGTTTTGAAAGTCTCCTAGGGAGAAGACTACACAACCTAGCACCCAGCCCTGGCCAAGCAACCAGACCATGGCACTAAGTGCCCCAGCCAGGCTTGGCTTCAACACCTCCAGGCACGGCCACTCCACCACCTCCCTGGGCAGCCCATTCCAATGCCAATCACTCTCTCTGCCAACAACTTCCTCCTCACATCCAGCCTAGACCT